>JADBJO010011562.1:52837-60337 GCA_016801955.1 Conus betulinus | reverse complement strand
CCAATCAGAAGCATATTAAAATCCAGTCAGAAACAAATCAAAATCCAATCAGAAACAAATCAAAATCCAATCAGAAACAAACAAACAAAAACAAATATCACGGTAATGTACATGGTCTCTCTAAAACAATCAAACGCTGTCAGTCCGAGTGCTGTGTGTGTGTTCTCTCATGCCTTGACACTGACAGCAAGTTGTCTCTGTCTATCCTGGGATAATGGCCGACTGAAGGCACTGAAATCATTCTGACACACTCGAACGTCTGTTAGTTCGAATTCTTAATGTTTAAAGAATCATACAAATACATAAACTTACTGACAAATGGCACATGCATAAATAACAGCAACGAATAAAATGTTCCAGAATATTCTTTTGCTTGGACTGGTATAGGGTGGTATTACCAATGGGAAATTTGATGATTATCTTAGAGACAACGAACGAAGGAACGAACGAAGGAAATGTTTATTGGTTGAAAGGAATAAACACGAAGTCAGTGGCTTTTTTCATCCATCCCTAAAACCAAGTCAAGGTATCTACAACTATACGGACAGAAAACATTGCACAGAAGTGTCAACACATGTACGATAATGAATACATAACAACACACAAACGGATAATACAACATATGTTTAAAGAAAGACAGGGGGGGGGGGGGGGGGGGGGAGGAAAGCAGGAATGAGGAGCAGCTAGCTAGAGAGAGAGAGAGAGAGAGAGAGAGAGAGAGAGAGAGAGAGAGAGAGAGAGAGTGGGCTGTTGCGTACTTTCTGAGTGGCGAATAACTAATTGTTGTTGTTAAAGTACGTGTACCAACCATTAACCACTAAAGGATGGCATAGTAGAGAGAGAGACAGACAGACAGACAGAAAGAGAGAGGGAGAGAGAGAGACGACAGACAGACAGACATATATAGCAAACAGACTGAACTGAAACCATTATTGTCAGATTAACCGTAAGTTGTACAAACATTTAACAAAATGGGTAACACCAATTTAAAGAAGTAAATTAGAAATAAATCAGTTCAAGATAAATAAATGACACACTGTCAACTTATTTTTCTTGAGATGAGAAAACTGTAAAGAAATGATTGACTATACTTTATTAGAATTGAAAGGCGACCAAGTCCAGTGAACTATGAATATCACCCTTCCTCTCTCTTATACTCCTACTTACCCGTCCCGAGAACCCTTCTTATACCTTTTCGTATCCATAACAGAATTATCATTATACACTGTCTCTCTCTCTCTCTCTCTCTCTCTCTCTCTCTCTCTCTCTCTCTCTCTCTCTCTTCCCTTCATCTGGTCTAGTACTCAGAAAACACACACACACACACACACACACACACACACACACACACACACACACACACACTCACACACACACACTCGCGCGCGCGCGCGCGTGCACACACACACACACACACACACACACACACACACACACACACACACACACACACACACACACGTGCACACACACACATGGGCACAAGAGTACATGCGCTCTCTCTCTCTCTCTCTCTCTCTCTCTCTCTCTCTCTCTCTCTCTCTCTCACACACACATACACACACACACACACACACACACACACACACACACACACACACACACACACACACACACACACACACACACGCAGTCTTCCAATCCAAAAGTACGTGTTGAGATAATAACAGAAATAAACCATGTCATACATCTTCTGTCAGCTAAATGCATTACAGTCAAATTTTGCTGGGTACCTTCTCATTGTGGAATTTCAGGTAATGAGAGGGTCGATCAGCCTGCAAGAAAGGCAGCCCGAAATGTCGAAGGATCAATACCACTTGACATTCCCTTAGATTTAAGTGAATGTTATTCTTTAATAAACGAAACATCCAGTAAAAATTTCAGAAATCTGTTAGAGAACTCAGAAATTAAGTATTACCACAACTGTATTGAACCCATTCTGGAAAAAAATCTATTGGCCTCATCAAGACCCGACCTTGCCTCCATACCTAGAGAAATACAAAGCTTAATGCACAGAATGCGGCTGAATTCACTTCGGACAAAATTCAGCCAAAATAATTTACTGTCCAAGAGCAAAGGAAAATATTAGCAAAACTGGTGACGGTACTCCATCTGATGGATCCGGTTCCCTGTCTCTATCTAGATTATTAAATGACTGGTTTTATCTTTACACATTTTGCAAAAGTTTGTCACGTAGTTCAGTTGGTATATATCTTTAAATTTGTTTAACATTTTTTTTTTTGAGTGGTTAACCGTTCGTTTTTTTTACACATTAATTGACCTGCATCGTACTACCTATCCAAATATGATTGACAGTGCTCAAGAACTGACAAGGTGGTCCATTGGACGCGCTCCCTATAATTTTACATATTGTGTAATTGGATTATTTTTTTCTCATCATTCCAAACAATGTTTTCTGAGGTTGGGGGGGGGGGGGGGGGGGGGGGGGTTTTTTTGTTCTGTAATTGAATCATACAGGCATGCACATGTTTACGCAGACACACACACACACACACACACACACACACACACACACACACACACACACACACACACACACACACGCACGCACGCACGCACGCACGCACGCACGCACACTCACCCACGCACGCACACATACACACACGCATGCGTGCGCGCACACTCACACACACACTCACTGATATCACTTTTAGTGGGAAGACGTTAAACTGAAGAACAACAACAACAACAACAACAACAACAACAACAACACACACACACACACACACACACACACACACACACACACACACACACACACACATACATGGGCACAAGAGTACATGCGCATATATGCGCTCTCTCTCTCTCTCTCTCTCTCTCTCTCTCTCTCTCTCTCTCTCTCTCTCACACACACACACACACACACACACACACACACACACACACACACACACACACACACACATGTAAAGACAATTTCACAATGGATTAGACCGACGTATTACATGTAAGAATCGGACAGCTCTGAATCTGACGCAATGCCACAATGAAATTATAGTCATCACCCACAATTATACTGACACATTCGCCTCCATCCTCCCTTTTCTTTTATATATTGTGAAGGTTTAAAGTGACTTAAAATTATCAGATACTATTTTTTTAAACCTTCCAATCTGATGATTTTGAATTAACTGTGTAGCTACTATAGTCATTGCCCAGCCAGTCTCTCTAGTCGGCTGCAATACACTTGGAAGCGTGAGCGACATATTCTGATGTATGATCTTTTCATGGAGTGATTGAAAGTCAGTTCCTGTGCTCGTATATTCAAATAAGAAATGAGTTATGTCAAACTGAAGACCACCACACACAGACAGGGGAAGGATTAAAAAATCTTCCCAACCATGCATTAACCCGCAGTCGGTGAATTAAGTTTCTTACTGGATTAGTCCAGGGGGATTAATGCAGCGTGTACCAGGAATAGTCACATTCCATCTGTGCTTGAGGCGAGCATCATTCAATATTGTTCCTGCCGTTTTTTTTTTTTCCAAACTGCATTTGATAAAATACTATTAGCTTCCGAGACAGAAAGAGGAATATTTTAAACACTGCAGTCTGATTTCCCACAAGCTGCCTCTTCAGCACATACATCAGCCATTTCATTACCATACAGACTGGAATGGCCAGGAACCCACAATAACAATACAACTGAACCTCAAGCTGATGAACTACAAAAACAGAATTTCTTGTCAGATATCGGGTCTATCTGGTGGGGATTGATGGTGTAAAGCCATCAGGGCTGATTTTGAATCTGAAAGGATATGAAGTTAACATTTGTCCACAGAACAATATCATCAGCATAAACAGCTAAGATTGCACCTTTAGTGTCAACATGATTTATATGATGCAGTATGAGTGAGAAAAGAGTGGGAACGATAACACTCCCTTGGGGAACACCCTTATTAACAGCCCTTGTGCTGGAGAAAACATTATTTAATTTTACCTGAAATGTTCTTGTCGATAAAAATGACTTAGGAACATATAAAAACCGATCCTTGATCCCGACTGAGGATGCTGTATGACGAAGCTTACTATGTCACACTGAATCGTAGGTCAAAAAAAAAAAAAAAAAAAGAAGAAAAAAAAAAAAAAATCAACAGGGAGGTGATCACTGCCTAAAGGAACTAGGTGAACTTACCATGTACAGAGAGGATACATACCTGGGGACAATAATGGCAGATCTATTGATTAACTTCTTTGATCAGCTCGGTCAGCTATTCGTGTAATAGACCCGTCTTTTAATAATGTCATGTTTGAGTGGACTATAATGTCTGCCAAGTATCCATTAGTGTTAATTATATTACAATTCTTTTCAGACCACAAAGCGTGATGTGAATTGCAATCGCCAAGGACAATATAGTTGTTGTTTGGTTCTAGATCAACTAAGCAGTCAGCCTGACCTTTGGCAACTCAATCAGGATAATAATAATTCATGACGTGAAGTGTTTTATCCGCAATAATAAGCTCAATGCATAATGAATATAAACCGTCAGTATATGCTGACAAGGTGATTTCCTAGTCTTGTACATACGACTGGTTGAAAGGTAAGTTGCTACTTTAATGTCTGCATTCTTCTCGGTGTCCTCCATCATTGGAGGGAAGAAATATCCTTCTAACTCTGCTAGATCGTGTTTATATAACAATTCAGAGACTGAAGAGCAATGATATCGTACCTGTGATCTGTAATAAAATCAGTCAGGTAGTGTGCATTTGTTCCTGCGCTTCCACTGAAGGAAGAAGGGTCCGTAGAAATCCCATGTCCACAGTCTGTAGGTCGGCATGACATCATAGTGACAGGGACCAGAAGGAGGGTCCGTAGAAATCCCATGTCCACAGTCTGTAGGTCGGCATGACATCATAGTGACAGGGACCAGAAGGAGGGTCGGTAGAAATCCCATGTCCACAGTCTGTAGGTCGGCATGACATCATAGTGACAGGGACCAGAAGGAGGGTCGGTAGAAAATCCCATGTCCACAGTCTGTAGGTCGGCATGACATAGTGACAGGGACCAGAAGGAGGGTCGGTAGAAATCCCATGTCCACAGTCTGTAGGTCGGCATGACATCATAGTGACAGGGACCAGAAGGAGGGTCGGTCGGTCCCATGTCCACAGTCTGTAGGTCCCATGACATCATAGTGACAGGGACAGAAGGAGGGTCGGTAGAAATCCCAGTCCACAGTCTGTAGGTCATGACATCATAGTGACAGGGACCAGAAGGAGGGTCGGTAGAAATCCCATGTCCACAGTCTGTAGGTCGGCATCATAGTGACATCGGTAGAAATCCCATGTGTCTGTAGGTCGGCAGGTGACCAGAAGTGGGTCGGTAAAATCATTTCTAACAGATGTAGGGCACAGAAATTGTGCAAACATGCAAAGTGACTGTTTCTGGTTCATTTGGGGCTAACACGACATCTTCAAAGATCTGCTTTAAATTCTAAAATTGCAGATTGTCATCATATCTGCAATCATGGTTTTCATAGCACTGACAAACTTTTCGGTGAGATTTTTCAGAAAGGTGACGATGATTTCAATATCAACATTGCAAGGAGTAGATGGAGCAGATGTAGAAGTGCTGTGTTTGTCTGCAAGTCACTTGCAAGAGTGACACCAGTAATTGGCTCTGCATCGTTGACAACTGATTTCAACAGTTTGCTTGTTCTCATTATTCAGAGACACTGTCTGTAGGAATGGTGTTGACAGAATCAGAGACAGATGGGATCATTGTGACTGATGACGTGACGCTGTTTTTACTAGCAACAGATGAATATAGTCTGGAATCGTCGGCACTGACTGGAGGGGTGGCAGAACTCTGTGACGGAATTTTAACTAACTCGGTACGGACAGTTCTTTTTCCCAGCTGCACAGGAGCTAACGCGATGGCTTCAACATTCGGCATATGACTGGAGGATGTGAACTTGCCAGCCAGGATCCTCACTCTGTACTCTGGACATCCAAGAAATGCAGCAGTGTGGTCCCCTGAACAGTTGACACTATGTTTGGAGTGTGAACATGAACTGTAGTCATGATCAGGGAGGCCACACCTCTCACACACTGGTTTGGAGCGGCATGCCGTTTGGGGTGTCCAAGTCTGTTGCAACGGGTGTAACGAAAAACCTGGGGTACATGTGGATACACCTCAAAACACTGAAAGCTGAGTGAAAATTTTGTATGGAAGAGATTGCGTCAAGGAGGTAATTTTGATTGCGTACGAGTCGCTGCCATCTTTGTTTTTACCCTTTTGACAGACCTCACGTTAGAAAGCTCCTTTTCCACTTCGGTAAGGTTTATATCTAGAGGAATAGGTTTGTGATAGACCTCACGTTAGAAAGCTCCTTTTCCACTTCGGTAAGGTTTATATCTAGAGGAACAGGTTTGTGACAGACCTCACGTTAGAAAGCTCCTTTTCCACTTCGTAAGGTTTATATCTAGAGGAACAGGTTTGTGACAGACCTCACGTTAGAAAGCTCCTTTTCACTTCGGTAAGGTTTATATCTAGAGGAATAGGTTTGTGACAGACCTCACGTTAGAAAGCTCCTTTTCCACTTCGGTAAGGTTTATATCTAGAGGAACAGGTTTTATGACCCCTTCAGTATAAACTTCAGGGACTGGACATTTGACTGCAATTCCTGCTCAGTTGGTTGATTTGAACAGAACTGTCTGCTGATCATCCATGTCCCAGAAGAAAGTTGTTTCTGTCCAAGGATGGGACCAATGATATTGATCCAGAATTTTTTTTACTAAGAATTCCAAGACCACTTCATGTTGCAGAACCGTTTTTCGTGTCTCTCAGAAGCACTGGAAATTGGAACAAAAAGCAATGACCTTGTTTTGAGACATTTGGGTCATTAGATGGTGTGGTCTTGCTTACACATGGCTGTGAGGATAACGGTGATGATGATAAGGAAGGGGAAGATAGTGAAGAGCTGACCGAGGCAATGAAATTTTCATCTTTGTCTTTTTCTGTTTGTTCACAAAGAAATATTGTTAATCTGTTGACGTGATCATATTTCTTTCCACGTTTTGGTAGGTCATTTTGAGATAATAACTTTTTCAGCTGAGGGACACTAAAATCATTTAACAGCTCAGGGTTTGACTTTAACGTGGATCAGGGTGGAGCTGAAGCCATTCCTGGTCCTTTCTACACACTGCTTAAAAAAAAAAAAAAAAAAAAAAAAAAGAAGAAGAAGAGGACTGTTGGGGAGGAAATAGTGATTTGTGCCAAAAGAAAGTGCAAAGAACGATGAACACGCCCGCGCTCTTACTTACGTACTTTCATAATGGATAGTCAAGAACATAGGTACTAGGCCTATAAAGTTTGATCCAACACAGCAAAGCGTCAGAACAAGTCACGTTTCTTTCCTGATGCCGTTTCCCACCCCTCAGTATGTGGAGGGAGACAGGGGAAAAAAACCTGAAGAAAGCAAATGAGGGACGTTTCAGCACCAAATGAAACAGGATCATTAGTGTGTGGCACAGGTC
>JADBJO010011562.1:26275-38775 GCA_016801955.1 Conus betulinus | reverse complement strand
GAATAAGACTTTTTTTTTTCTTATAAACATAGAACATTCTATTAGCCGTATGTTCTAAGTAATGGTGTCATGAGCTCTTAAGAAAAAATCACGGCGGTTGAATATTTAGTCCGTTGAAACACAACAAGCGTGCCTTTTCGATCTTGAATATAGAACAGTAACACGTACAGGTAACCCCAGTTTGATTGGTATGAAAAGAAATCTTAACGTTTATATGTGTGTGTTCATTTCTACAGTTGTTAGTGCCCTATAGATGTGTCTGGTATGAGTTATATAGGCACTCTTATAACATCCTTCATAGGGGATGTCTCCTCGTTTGTTCTGTGTGCTCTGTGCTGTCATTTCTGCTGTTTGTTCTGTGTGCTCTGTGCTGTCATTTCTGCTGTTTGTGCTGTGTGCTCTGTGCTGTCATTTCTGCTGTTTGTGCTGTGTGCCCTGTGCGGTCATTTTTGCTGTTTGTGCTGTGTGCTCTGTGCTGTCATTTCTGCTAGGTGAGTCGGTTTCATAAGCAGAAATCATTTGAGTTATGGGCGTGCCATCACAGTTACGCTACTTGTTCGTTATTCATTTTTATTTTGTTTTCATTCACATTGATATTTAGTTTCTAGGAGCAGATATTTCTAGAATGTTTTTGATAACAAAGCTATGAATGATCCAACTGAAACAGAGTTCTCACATGAAACAGGGCACAAACTAATGTTCATTTAGCCTACACAATACACAATAGCAAGTGAATATTAAACAACAGCTTAATCAAGATCGTGTGCATCATGATACATGCAAAAAGATAAATGATATAAAATGCTATTCGTATAAGTTAAAATGAATATTTTTAAAATCGTGCAAATAAATCAAGCATCACTCATGATCATGATATGTTATTAAAATATGATTCTGAAGTAGACAAAAAAATCACCACGGAAGGACTGACAAACAGGCAGAGAGAGAGAGAGAGAGAGAGAGAGAGAGAGAGAGAGAGAGAGAGAGAGGCAAATCCATATACATCATGAAAATTGGGACTGAGGGGATTTGCAACACAATCTGGTTTATGAAGGTTCTGTACATTATCCATGAGGCTTATACAGAGTAATAATGTACAATGTTCTAGAAGGGAACAATCATAGTAATAACAGCACAATGTACAGAATCCACATGCATTCACAGTGTGATCTGTGCCTGTAAGCATCATCTTATATAAGAGACATGTAATGATGAAATACTTGTATCTAAAGTGTTTGTGAGCAATGGACTCTTCAGTTCCATAATTGTATGACAGCTTATTAAGAAATCCTTGTAGTGTGGGAGGGAGGGTGCAATGAACAGTGATAGATGAAGTGTCAGTGAATAATATCATGATGTAAAAGGCAGGCTCAGTATGTATACATTCATCAATTCCAGTTATGGCTTATGGTTAAGTTGTCTGTGAATTAAATGCGAATAAACGTTTGTCATTGATAATAGCCGCAAGATTTTGCCAGAAACGTTTAATTAGTGCACATTGCCAAAGCATGTGCAATACTGTCTTTAAATGAGCAACAGATAGTACATCATTCACTGTTTAGAACACCAATTGTCTTCAGTGTAACATTAGTCCCAAGGCGTCTGTGGACTATTTTTAAATGCAACCTATTCAATTTTAGAACTGTCAGAAATTTTACTTAAGTTAAAATGCTTTTCAATCATTCTCAATATTCAGTTTTGTGTGCCAGTATGTCCAGCATTTTGAAATAATACGGTCGTCCCAGTGATATTTCATAGCACATATAATGAAATAAAAGTAACAGCTTTTATATTAACATCACTGTTCTGTTTAAATTGTTCCTAAGAAAAAAAAAGACCATTTTCAGCAAAAAAAAGGGCAATACAGTTGATTCCTTCATCGATCCTCGCTTTACCCAAAAGAACCCTTTTCCCAGCTCTACTCCATCATAAAACACTGGCTCTGCAAGAAGTTCACCAGAATTCTTACAATTAACTCTATAAAAAAAAATGTGTAATTTACAAAAACTAGAAAGTATTTCTCTTCCAGATTTTTTGATATGACTAAGAAGTGAAAATTTGTCTGTTGCGATATTTTGCCATTTGTGACCTGTGGTGTGAATTTTCGGAACAAAGTTATTTTTAAGATGAAGCAACCATTTTTAGTTCTGGTTGTCCAATATCACCATATCTGACGCTTTTGTGTCCAGATTCATTATCAGTTTCTTCTCTGTATTTAAAAAACAGATATGTAAAACCATTTCTGTTAGGTCTAGAAACACGTGTTTGGTGGACTAAGTGTAAAAAAAATACAGGTAAACGAGTTTTGTTAAAATAAATGATTTCAAAATCGACACTCTACCGACAAGAAAGAGTTATCGTCTCACCCAATCCTGTTTTACGTGTGCTGTCCTTTGTGAATATTTGTACAATTATGTGAGTCATTTGTAAATCAAATGCTAAAGACTTTGAAACTTTGTGGGTTGGCAAGTGATTTTTTTTGACAAATCTTGAACAACCATAACTAAAAAAAAAAAAAAACAACAACAACAACATAGAGATAGACAAAGAAGACTACATGTGACAGAAAAGAAAGGCACAGAGTGGGTTGGGAAGGCAGAGGGCAGTGCTCATTTGGAAGAGTTCATTTCCACACACTGCACACCAGCCAATCAGACAACACTCATGTAAACCTTAGTTGACCCAGGCACTAGCCAATCAGACAACACCCATGTAAACTTTAATTTACAACACCCATGTAAACTTTAATTGACCCAGGCACCAGCCAATCAGACAACACCCATGTAAACCTTAGTTGACCCAGGCACTAGCCAATCAGACAACACCCATGTAAACCTTAGTTGACCCAGGCACCAGCCAATCAGACAACGCTCATGTAAACCTTAGTTGACCCAGGTACTAGCCAATCAGACAACGCTCATGTAAACCTTAGTTGACCCAGGCACCAGCCAATCAGACAACACTCATGTAAACCTTAGTTTGACCAGGCACCAGCCAATCATACAACGCCCATGTAAACCTTAGTTGACCCAGGCACCAGCCAATCAGACAACGCTCATGTAAACCTTAGTTGACCCAGGCACCAGCCAATCAGACAACGCCCATGTAAACCTTAGTTGACCCAGGCACCAGCCAATCAGACAACGCTCATGTAAACCTTAGTTGACCCAGGTACTAGCCAATCAGACAACGCTCATGTAAACCTTAGTTGACCCGGCACCAGCCAATCAGACAACACTCATGTAAACCTTAGTTGACCCAGGCACCAGCCAATCATACAACGCCCATGTAAACCTTAGTTGACCCAGGCACCAGCCAATCAGACAACGCTCATGTAAACCTTAGTTGACCCAGGCACCAGCCAATCAGACAACGCCCATGTAAACCTTAGTTGACCCAGGCACCAGCCAATCAGACAACGCTCATGTAAACCTTAGTTGACCCAGGCACCAGCCAATCAGACAACGCTCATGTAAACCTTAGTTGACCCAGGCACCAGCCAATCAGACAACACTCATGTAAACCTTAGTTGACCCAGGCACCAGCCAATCAGACAACACCCATGTAAACCTTAGCTGACCCCAGCACCAGCCAATCAGACAACACTCATGTAAACCTTAGCTGACCCAGGCACCAGCCAATCAGACAACGCTCATGTAAACCTTAGTTGACATAGGCACCAGCCAATCAGACAACGCTCATGTAAACCTTAGTTGACCCAGGCACCAGCCAATCAGACAACACCCATGCAAACCTTAGTTGACCCAGGCACCAGCCAATCAGACAACGATCATGTAAACCTTAGCTGACCCAGGCACCAGCCAATCAGACAACGATCATGTAAACCTTAGTTGACCCAGGTACCAGCCAATCAGACAACACCCATGTAAACCTTAGTTGACCCAGGCACCAGCCAATCAGACAACACTCATGTAAACCTTAGTTGACCCAGGCACCAGCCAATCAGACAACACTCATGTAAACTTTAGTTGACCCAGGCACTAGCCAATCAGACAACACCCATGTAAACTTTAGTTGACCCAGGCACCAGCCAATCAGACAACGCCCATGTAAACCTTAGTTGACCCAGGCACCAGCCAATCAGACAACGCTCATGTAAACCTTAGTTGACCCAGGCACCAGCCAATCAGACAACGCTCATGTAAACCTTAGTTGACCCAGGCACCAGCCAATCAGACAACGCCCATGTAACCTTAGTTGACCCAGGCACCAGCCAATCAGACAACGCCCATGTAAACCTTAGTTGACCCAGGCACCAGCCAATCAGACAACGCCCATGTAAACCTTAGTTGACCCAGGCACCAGCCAATCAGACAACGCCCATGTAAACCTTAGTTGACCCAGGCACCAGCCAATCAGACAACACCCATGTAAACCTTAGTTGACCCAGGCACCAGCCAATCAGACAACGCTCATGTAAACCTTAGTTGACCCAGGCACCAGCCAATCAGACAACACTCATGTAAACCTTAGCTGACCCAGGCACCAGCCAATCAGACACACCCATGTAAACCTTAGCTGACCCAGGCACCAGCCAATCAGACAACACCCATGTAAACCTTAGCTGACCCAGGCACCAGCCAATCAGACAACGCCCATGTAAAACTTAGTTGACCCAGGCACCAGCCAATCAGACAACGCTCATTTAAACCTTAGTTGACCCAGGCACCAGCCAATCAGACAACGCTCATGTAAACCTTAGTTGACCCAGGTACCAGCCAATCAGACAACGCCCATGTAAACCTTAGTTGACCCAGGCACCAGCCAATCAGACAACGCTCATGTAAACCTTAGTTGACCCAGGCACCAGCCAATCAGACAACGCTCATGTAAACCTTAGTTGACCCAGGCACCAGCCAATCAGACAACGCTCATGTAAACCTTAGTTGACCCAGGCACCAGCCAATCAGACAACGCTCATGTAAACCTTAGTTGACCCAGGCACCAGCCAATCAGACAACGCGCTCATGTAAACCTTAGTTGACCCAGGCACCAGCCAATCAGACAACGCTCATGTAAACCTTAGTTGACCCAGGCACCAGCCAATCAGACAACACCCATGTAAACCTTAGTTTGACCCAGGCACCAGCCAATCAGACAACACCCATGTAAACCTTAGTTGACCCAGGCACCAGCCAATCAGACAACACCCATGTAAACCTTAGTTGACCCAGACACCAGCCAATCAGACAACACTCATGTAAACCTTAGTTGACCCAGGCACCAGCCAATCAGACAACACTCATGTAAACCTTAGTTGACCCAGGCACTAGCCAATCAGACAACACCCATGTAAACTTTAATTGACCCAGGCACCAGCCAATCAGACAACACCCATGTAAACCTTAGTTGACCCAGGCACTAGCCAATCAGACAACACCCATGTAAACCTTAGTTGACCCAGGCACCAGCCAATCAGACAACGCTCATGTAAACCTTAGTTGACCCAGGTACTAGCCAATCAGACAACGCTCATGTAAACCTTAGTTGACCCAGGCACCAGCCAATCAGACAACACTCATGTAAACCTTAGTTGACCCAGGCACCAGCCAATCATACAACGCCCATGTAAACCTTAGTTGACCCAGGCACCAGCCAATCAGACAACGCTCATGTAAACCTTAGTTGACCCAGGCACCAGCCAATCAGACAACGCCCATGTAAACCTTAGTTGACCCAGGCACCAGCCAATCAGACAACGCTCATGTAAACCTTAGTTGACCCAGGCACCAGCCAATCAGACAACGCTCATGTAAACCTTAGTTGACCCAGGCACCAGCCAATCAGACAACACTCATGTAAACCTTAGTTGACCCAGGCACCAGCCAATCAGACAACACCCATGTAAACCTTTAGCTGACCCAGGCACCAGCCAATCAGACAACACTCATGTAAACCTTAGCTGACCCAGGCACCAGCCAATCAGACAACGCTCATGTAAACCTTAGTTGACATAGGCACCAGCCAATCAGACAACGCTCATGTAAACCTTAGTTGACCCAGGCACCAGCCAATCAGACAACACCCATGCAAACCTTAGTTGACCCAGGCACCAGCCAATCAGACAACGATCATGTAAACCTTAGCTGACCCAGGCACCAGCCAATCAGACAACGATCATGTAAACCTTAGTTGACCCAGGTACCAGCCAATCAGACAACACCCATGTAAACCTTAGTTGACCCAGGCACCAGCCAATCAGACAAACACTCATGTAAACCTTAGTTGACCCAGGCACCAGCCAATCAGACAACACTCATGTAAACTTTAGTTGACCCAGGCACCAGCCAATCAGACAACACCCATGTAAACCTTAGCTGACCCAGGCACCAGCCAATCAGACAACACTCATGTAAACCTTAGCTGACCCAGGCACCAGCCAATCAGACAACCCTCAGGCACCAGCCAATCAGACAACGATCATGTAAACCTTAGTTGACCCAGGCACCAGCCAATCAGACAACACTCATGTAAACCTTAGTTGACCCAGGCACTAACCAATCAGACAACACCCATGTAAACCTTAGTTGACCCAGGCACCAGCCAATCCGACAACACTCATGTAAACCTTAGCGGCACAGCCAGCAGCCAGGGAGATGAAACGAGTCAAGCAAGTCAGGCGCACACAGGGGAAAGAGAGAGGGTGGGGGTGGGAGTGAGGAAGGTAGCTTGCCACTCGCCGCGGGCAGGCTTAACTTACGGTCTAGCTCTTCCACTCACAAACAGGCTGGCCAACAACATACAGCAGGCACACGCAACAGCGCAGCCAGTGACACTCGTGAGAAAAAGACATAGGAAAGGGGCCAAGGTCTTTCCAACAAAACACACGGAAAACAGAACAGTGTACACAGCCAACCTAACAATAATCCAAAAAGAGATACAAACAAAGCGAAACCTTCACATCTAAATCTTTGATTTTAATATTCGTTTCAAGGATTTCATGGTTTTTCATTGTCCAACAGTCAAGTTCACTTGCTTCAGGGGCTTCAGGGGGTGTCGTTTTGTTGATTAAGAATTCTCTTCAAACTTTGTACAGTATATTGATACAAAAATCGAGAGTGTTCTTTGTGTTCGACTTTCTCAAAATCTATTTCAGAGTGGAAAGATACTTTATTTTTTGGTGTTTATTCATTCTGTAGATAGCGTTTGTATATTGACAAAGATTGTTCCTGTACACTTGAAATATTAAAACAGTTTGTCCTAACTTTGCACGAGGAAGGTGATGATTTCCATTGTATTGGAGGGGAGGGGTGGGGGGATCTAAATGCACGCATCGGAGATTGGGTTTTAAGTACTGACTTTGATATGAGTATGGACAGAAAAGATGAAAGTGTTTTTGAGCGAAAATCACAAGACTCTATTATTAATGGTTTTGGTAAGATGCTGATTGAATTTTATACTGTGTTCAATTTAACTCCCTTAAATGGTTTATATGATCAAAATGTTGACGGCGTTTTTACATTCTACCCTGACAGAGGAAATAGTGATATTGATTTTTTTCTTGTGTTCAATTGAAATGACTGATCATGTGAAATTATGTAATGTGGTGGATCAAGTTGAATCACATCATATGTCAATAGGAATGGAAATGAAATGTGCAGAATGCAAAGTTACAGAGCCTGAACAGAAAATTGAATTTACATAACAGATCAAATGGGACCAAGACAAATTGCATGATTTCATTGATTTTATGGCATTAGATAGTACGAATGCTCTTCTAACGGAAACAAATCTTTTTGTAGGTGGTATGATGCTGAGTGCAGACATTTAAAACGTGATGCCAGTCGAGCTCTAAACAGATATACACGTCTTAGTAAAAATAAAGACCCAATTGCCTACAAACAGAGGGATACGGATTATAAACATAAAAGATCTCTTCATCAAGGAAATTAAGAGAGAAAAAAGAAAGCATACAGACAAAATGTGTATGACTCCTTGCATCAAACCCAAACCGATAAAAATAGATTATTCTGGAACATTGTTCATGATTCTAGAGAGGAAACGAGTAAATACACACACGATACACGATACACAATACAGGATGTTTTTATTTGTCTTCATAGAATACAAGGAAAATTTGTTTGTGGTGCCATTATCAAACTTCACATATTACAACAAATTATAAACAAGTATATCAGTAAAAGATATTCCACTCTTTGCACTGTGCTCAGTCATTCTTTATCAATTCATTTATCCATCTTGTGTCAGTCTGTACACACACACACACACACACACACACACACACACACACACACACACACACACACACATATATATATATATATATATATATATATTAACACATGCACGCACACATCCTACACCCCTCCCCCTCCCCCCCCCCCCCCCACACACACACACACACACACACACACACACACACACACACACACACACACACACACACACACACACACACACACACACACACCACACCAATATAGGGTCACACGCACACAGCCCGCCAAAACAGTGTCACACACACACACACACACACACACACACACACACACACAGGCGCACACATCACCACCACAAACCACCATCACATATGCAATATTAACACAACACTTAAATAAACACTCCAACTCTAAAACAGAACGCTCCAAGATAAGCTCAAAGTTAAGTATAAAAAAAGAAAGAAAACAAAAACAATACCACCATTCAAAAGATCAATAATATTGCAAAATGTGTAATTACTTAATGTAATTGTAAAAGGATATTTATAGAGCGCTTTACCTCGCTAGAGCCCAAAGCGCATATTACAGAAAAAACATTTTTTTTTTTTTTTTTTTTTTTTTTTTTTTTTTTCCTGCCACATATGATTTTTATTCCCAATGTTCTGATCATGAGTTTACCTGGTTCCGTTGTGGTCTGTCTGTTTCAGCGTTTCTATTTATGGTACAACATTCCACAGGAACTATGGCCACAGCTACAGATTGTTATATATGCCTGGTTTTCTCTGCTGGGTGCCGCATATGTGCAAAAACAAAACGACATTATTGTTTTTTTTTTTTTTTTTTTTTTCACCATTTTTTTTTTTTTTTTTTTTTTTTTTTTTTAAATTTCATTTCAAACATTTACATGACATAAAACATACATAAGCAATAAGAATTTTGGAGAGAGAAAAAAAGAGAGAATTCAGCAATCACACAGCAAGAAGAAATTCCATATTTCTCATTTGAAAAAAAGAAGAAAGAAGAGAAAAGTAGGTTTTGAAGAAAAAGTGGAGGGAGGAGGAGAAAAAGCGAGAAGATGAGAGAGAGAGAGAGAGAGAGAGAGAGAGAGAGAGAGAGAGAGAGAGAGGTGGGGGGGGGACAGAGACAGAGACAGAGAGAGAGACAGAATAGAGGGGCACGTTGGATGGATTACATTCAATCAATATGTTGGCATAAGTTACTTTCACAAAGTAAATCACACTGGCCAGAAAAACACAAACATAACCATCAATAAAAGAGATAATAATGATGTCAGAACCGACATATGTACAGACTCATTTGCAACATTAGGTAGTCTGTGTGTGCAGAGATCACAGCACAACAGGTCACCAAAAGTTGACAAAGCGTTTAAGTCTGTGAATATGGGTCATAGGATACAGATCGAGCGATGTTTAAATAGTTAATCATTTACAAATAATGATTTGTACACTGACCATTTCACAGTGAAATCTACATGGTTTAATTTTAAGTATGCGATGTGTTCTTCAATTTTATACCGATTCCTTAGTTTTCCTTATAAATGCACTTACTTGTGGTAGACTGTTTTGTACTTTACAAGTGTATATATAGTATTTTGCGAAGAGAATTATAAAATAAAATATTACATCACTAGAAATTGCTGCATCATTACCAAATAGTATCAGTGACTCTGTTAGCTGCACATTTTGTGCACATCTACTCTTTCTTTCATTAAATCAGTGAGATTATTCCAAAATAATTGTACATAATGACACTTCCAGAACACATGATCAATACTATCTTTATACTCTCCACAAAAGTCACATCTGTCATTATTTTTTTACACCAATTTCCTTTAATATGATATTTGTACATAGACATCTATGCATTATTTTCAGCTGAAACCACTGGAGTTTTACATCCTGTATCTTGTGTGCGTAAAAAAAAACAAGATTTCCAGTCATGGGATGTTGAGAGCTTGGCATCCCATTTTTTCGCAGCATTTAGGCGTTACCTTTATTTGTAATCAGTATATCATAATATAATCTACAACCTTTGTAAACTGCAAGCAGTTGTTTAAAAACACAATGATGAGTTCTGGTACGTATTATTAGTTATATTAATGCCAGACTTTTTTGCATAGTCAAGTATTGCAGATCTGTAACCAGCGTAAGTAAGGAAATCGATATTAATATCATACTGATCTTTGAAACGTGTGTAAGTGAGGAACTGCCCATTATCATCAAAGAAATGGGGCAACACAAAATATGTTTTTGTTATGCAATACTTGTGAGACGATAAATTTTCTTCCCATTTGAAACCGCTTGTTATAGCATAAAGGTTCGGCAAGAAGTTCAGCAGAATTTTTAGGAATACATTTGTAGTAAAACACCTTATATGCTTCAAGAACTTCTGACCAAAACTGATTGTATTTAGTGAATTTTGAGACAAACTCTGGTCCATACTTGTCAATAAGTTCCCATTTCGGAAAGTTATGCAACAGAAGACTTTTCCATTTATGTTTTGTTTTTTCAGCTTTACGAATCCATGAAAGTTTCAAAGATAAGACAAATGTTTTCAAATCAGGAAGGCCAATGCCTCCATTCCTTACACTATTGTGTGAAATGTTTCGACTGATTTTGTCTGGTTTCCTATTCCAAATAAATTTATAACAGATTTGTTGACACGTTTGAAAAAATATGTCTGGTGGGTTGTAAAAGGAGCCAGAGGTGAGTCAGCTTTGAAAGGATTATAGATTTTAATATTGCAACTCTGCCAAGAGGTGTGATCTGACGTTTAACCCATATTTTGAACAGATACTTTACTTCTGCTAAATTTTTCTGAGTAATTAACTTCAAGACATCCTTTTAAATCATTAGTGAACCAAATACCTAACACACGAAATTTCGGCGGATTCCAGTTTAAACCTAAATGTTCCATATAACGAGCTGTGGAATTTTTGCGACTCCCAAGCCAAATCACACTAGTTTTGCCCGAGTTTATATGGAGCCCTGAGACAGAATTGAACCTGTCAAGTACATCTATGCAAGTTTCAAAAGACTTTCTGTCTCCTGCCAGTAAAAATTCAGTGTCATCATCAGCGTACTGTGTCAGCTTGTGTTCAACATTATTCACCGTAATGCCTTTTAATATTTGTGTTTTCTCTTACAGTCATTGCTAATATTTCAACACACAATATGAAAAGATATGGAGATATGGGGTCTCCTCTCTACAACCTTTTGTTATTTGAAACCATTCCGACGACACCTGGCCATTCACTATCACACAAGATTTAGTATTTCTATAGAATGTACTTATCCATTTACATATGTCTTCTTTAAAACCAAATGCTTTTAATACTTTAAACATGAACTCCCAATTTATCGAGTCAAAAGCTTTTTCAAAATCTATATTTAACAGCAATCCTGGTAATTCATGTTTATCTAAGTAGGCAATTGTATCATAAATCAGTCTTAAGTTATCCCCAATATACCTATTTTTTCATAAATCCGGTTTGGTCTTCACTGATGATTTTTGGTAATACTATCTTTAAACGATTTGCAATACAGGATGACCCGATTTTGTAAATCACATTTAATAACGAGATAGGTCTCCAGTTTTTTATATACTCTCTGGGTCTATCACGTTTCGGAATGCAAGTAATGATTCCTTCTTTCTGTACATTTGAAAGTTCTCCTCGTTCAAAACTCGCATTCAGTGCTCTTACAACAAAGAGTCCAATTTTTTTCCAGAAAACTTTAAAAAATTCTGCGCTGAAACCGTCTGTACCGGGACTTTTATTATTTTTCATGTTCTTTAGAACACATGTAGCTTCTTCTAGACTTATTTTCCCCTCTAATCCTTTTGCTTCCTCTTCGTTTAAACACGTGATATTTTCTACTAAATCTTTAATTTCGGAATTTTCCACCTCAGTCTTTGCATATAGCAATCTATAAAATGTATACACAGAAAAACATGATAAAATTATGATTCTAATTCAAAGCGCGCGCGTGCCCCCCCCCCCCCACCCCCCCCCCAGCCCCACCCCACCCACCCCCCCCCAAAAAAAAAATCACACAGACAGAAAGGCAGACGAGCGCGTTCAACATCAGCAAACACGCGCACAGTGGTGAGTGGATGTCATTAATCAGGCCGAGGGAAAAGATGTCTTTAGGGAGGTTTTAAAAGCCTCTAAATAGTCCGTGTTACGCAGAGAAGAAGGGAGACTATTCCATAGAGCAGGTGCCTTGTAAGAGAAAGATCGTTGGCCTGAAGTTTTCAGGCGAGCCACACACACACACA
>JADBJO010011562.1:15000-20000 GCA_016801955.1 Conus betulinus | reverse complement strand
TAACGTGTAGAGAAGAAGTCCAGTGGTTTTAAGTAGCTTTAAATGCCTGAGTCCCAGCAAGTTGACACTAATCAACATCAAATTGTGGGTAAGTAATTTCTGAGAATAGTGATCAAGCAAATGCTTAATTATGTTGAGCCGAAATATTTTTCTAAAAAAAATCTTCCATGTGTAAATAGAAACACGATTAGACCAAGAAAGGTATTATCAATAGTGAGATCAATGAGTATATGAGACTCACATTACTTCAAAAATTGATCAAGTAATTTCAACCCTGGTATTTCAATTGTTATGTCCTGACGTTTTGATGCATCCAAACCAACATAAATTTGAATTTTAGGGGATGAAGGGCCAAATAATTGAGTTATGACCATTTAACAAGTCTAAATATATATATATATATATATATATATATATATATATATATATATATATATGTGTGTGTGTGTGTGTGTGTGTGTGTGTGTGTGTGTTTGCAAAATCACTGCACACTGCATTTGCATTTTTACGTTTGTTGTGAATAATTCGCACAGGCAAATAGTTCGCATGATGAAGAAATTATCATTGGTAGATTGGTAAACTGAAAACAGAATGGAACCCTTTGCTAGTTTTTTAAAACATCGTTCTTGCATTAATTAAAATGTTAAAAAATCCAGCTACAACGTTTATGATAGCGATGATGATATGTGTGTCTGTTGAAAGTTGAGCAAGTTTTAGCTTGCTGGTCACTTTTAATTCCTATCTTCGGCAAGAACCAGATGAACGATAAAAACAAAGCATGCTCTTGCTGAATTATTATCCTTAGAAATAAACAGTCATCGTCATCTCTCTCCCAAAAGGGTGGTTCTTGTTATAGCATGTCAGTGTCAAGACGGGAGGGTTGTAAAAGGTGGGGAAGGCGACAAAAGCCTTGAAGTGAACTGGCAACCCAGCGGCTCAGCATTCACATCGTTGATCGGGAGAACGTCAGGACGTTCCCGCTGTGTCATGGGACATCGCATACACAGAGCTCGGTGTACAATGTCTAGCGTCATATTCCACCGAGCATGTCTGTAGACAGTCGTGCATATTAATGACCACCTGGTGGGTAGACATTCTATCAACATAAGAGACGAGTGGATCGAGTGTCTATCCCCTCCCCCCCTCGAACCCCCCCCCCCCCCCCCCCCCCCCCCCCCCCCCCCCGCACTCCCACTCCTACCATCCCCCACCCCCCTCCATTCCTGCCTTTTCCACATGTGCGTTTAATTTTTGTCCCATTTACAAATATTTTAAAAGGAATTTGAAACAACTCCACCAGTTAACATGGACAAACAAATTACAAGACGAGACACAACACGTTTCGACCTCCTAGGTCTTCTTCAGGCAAGATAAACAACACTTCGGACGACGAAAATGAAGACTGTGCAATCATCTGTATTTTCAAATTCAGCGCAAGATGGGCGTTGACCCCCGTTTACATAGAATTGAACAGATGAAAAGTCATCCTATCAGTACTAAACTAAAATCCCGATTGATCCAACATCAGAGAGTTGTGCAGTTGAAGACTTCGCACGCAATTAAAGGCAATGTTTCACGTGCCTTTGTGTGTTCACGTGGATCGGTTAGCTTCCTGTCATGAGGTAACAGTTTAGTGAAACCACACAGGACGCTAGCAGAACTGACTTTACCCATGTGAGAGATGTCGGTGTAACAAGCTATGAATGCCTCCACGCCAAAAATACTGCCAAGGGAGGTTATTTTGAATGGGTTTCATTAGGAAGCCCCTATTAAAATTTTGAGAAGATAACTTCCCTTTGAAAAAAAACATAATATTCTTTTGTTAAACATTTTGTTTATCTTCGTTGAAACAATGAATGTGTCGATCTGCATGTTTATTTGGTATTTGTGCAGAAGGTCCTCTTGTTTTCTAATAAGATTCACTTTGGTCTTTGACAGAACGTAAACGTAAGGGACAGAAATTTATTTTGAAGGGGGTTGAGTGGTAACGTTTCCCTCACAGAATCTTTCTCGCGTGGTGTCACACCACAATAAGTGGTATGGGACAGAACACAGCACAAAGGGAAGAAAGAAACAAAGAAAGAAAGCAGAAAAGAAATGAAATCAAAAGAAGGAAAGAAAGAGAGAAAGCAGGAGATATATACAAATAAAATTGTGACAGGTCTCAGACGTTCCCCCTCGTTGTTAGAATATGATTATCATATGCAGGGATGCAGGGGGGTATAGACAGAAACATTTACGTTGTCACAGCCAAAATACGCTCGCGCATAGGCACACACACTCTGTCACTCACATCGGGCCCACACAAAGGTGATGAGAAATCAATGACTATCATACAAAAATTTAAACATCACAGATAATTTCATAATAGCATCCCCTGTTCTTCAGTTACTCTTACTTAACCAGGAAAGACAACATTCTAATATTCTGGTTGCACACTTATAAACTTAAGAACAAATAAACGTTCGTAACTTGCCAGCATTCCTTGGTTGACCAGTCAGTTCTCTCATCACTCAGTGCGACTACGATCGCTGAAGCTGCCACATTGTTGTGTCCTTCCAATTGGCCAAATCCCAGGTGGGGGACACAGGCAACATAGCTCAAGTTGCACCCTCAGACCAAGTCTCCCGGACTCCACTGATCTTCACCCTCTCCACAAAAAGGGCTCCTGTTGGCCTCTCCCACAGGTCTTCTCTTGCTGCAAACACCCCACCATTGTCTGGCAGCTCCCTGCCTAGGCCCCAACAGGCTGACACGTCTTGCTGTCTACCGTCCCCACACAGAAGACAATTCTTCTCATCGTCAGCTCCGAGGCTACAGCAACCTCCACTGTCTTACGTCCCCATCCAGGAGACAATTCTCTACTGTCGTCGGTCTCGAGGCAACAGCAAACCTCTGCTTCTCGCTGTAATTTCTTGAGCCCTCAGCAAGCCGGTATGAGTTCACTTTCCCTTAGTGAGTCACACCTTTTCTGGTTTTCCGAGCATCTTTGATGCTTCAAGTATTTACTACACTCTATAGACCACAAGGTGCAAAGCACTGAACAGGCCGAAACTTCCCTGAAAGTGTTTTCTTCTTCAGACAAGAATGGCTGAATGGTCACTGTGCCCTGCCTGCAGGCCGACGGTCACCGAACCCACGATCGCTCCCCTCAGGCTCTCTCTGGAGAACCCAGTGAAATAGCTGGTGGGGAGGTGGACATTCTTCTCCACTCAGGACCGGCAGGTCATCATGTACTTGTTACTATGCCCCGGACAATGCGAATCACTTCCCAGTAACTCCCCCTCCTTCAGCATACAACTCAGGGTATTTCCCTTTGGTGATGCCTGAGTTCTCACACTTGAAGAACCCAAGGAAAGTGATCTCAACATCCCCTAATTTGCCTAAAGGACTTAAAGGACTCGAGAACATTCGGTCGACTCGTCACAAAAAATAAAGAAGAGTACTCTGTGTGTGTTTGTGCGCGCGTGTGTGTGTGTGTGTGTGTGTGTGTGTGTGTGAACGCAAGCACGTAGTGTTGTGTGTACGTAAGAATTTTATAGGATACTTCTTGTTTGTAGTTTGTTTTTGAGTTAGTTTTGTCAGTGCATCCAGCTCAACAAAAAAACAAACACAGGTAAGGGTGTAGGAGCCCTGGGTCATGTAGAAGGGCTTTTTTTAAGGAAAAGGAAAAGGGGAAAAGGGAAAAGAAAAAGATGAAATTCAATACACAACACGACCTAGCCTGTATCTGTTTTTTTTATTTTATTTATTTTTAAATTTTTTTTGGTTTCTATACGCCGGGTCTTCTCTGTTTGAGAATGAACTGTCTTCAGACAGTGTGTTGTGTGTGTGTGTGTGTGTGTCCCATGCTGTCTGTCTCTGTGCTCTCTCTCTCTCTCTCTCTTCCGACTGTATTGTGTGCGAAAAACTTTGATTTCCCCCTTTCCCCACCCCATCCTCACATCCACTGTCTGAGCAGGCGCAGCCTATCCCTGCAGATCATTTCAAAGGCCGAAAGAGGGACCGTCACCACACAGCAGGGGTCGCGGCGGTGGGTTGCCTCTGTGTGTGTGTGGAGGGGGGGGGGGGGGGGGGGGGCGAGGGGATTGAAAGGCTGTCTCTATGTCCTGTTTTGTGCTGATTTTATGAGCACACCCAAACGCCAGCCAACCAAAGGGCCACGAAGTGATGACAAGCCTTCTACGTGATTCACAACTTGCGTGTCTCTGAGAGAGAGAGAGAGAGAGAGAGAGAGAGAGACATTGACACATCTTTTTTATTGCCATAAGCAAAAAAGCCCTGTTGGCAAGAGGGTTTCAATCAATGGACTGTGGCAAAGACATGTAACAGAAGAAACGAGAAACCGAACAATTTAAGAAATAATTCAAGTCTGCATTGGGACCACACATACCCACACAACATGTACAGCTCTCTCTCACAACGCACACAATACGCGCGCGCACGCACGCATGCATGCGCCTCACCACCCTCCCCACCACACACACACACACACACACCCACACTCCGCGCACCTCAGTAATCCATCTTCTTCGACCATCCAGCTATGAAAAATACAGAAAATAAGGGGCTAGTGTCGCTACATACATCGTCACAAAATGTTAGTTCTAGGGATGTTTGTGATGCAGTTTCTGCGAAAATCACTGGCTTCTGACCTATATTTTGCAAATGATCAGGTAATTTGATCATCTTTACCGGAAAGAATTACGCTGAGATCTTTTCTCTTGCTGCTGGCTCTCTGAAATTTTGCATCGACTTCGAATATCTGCGTAAGCGGGACAATTGAAGACAAAATGGTTTTTCGTCCTTACTGTGTTTTTCTTTCCACACACGTGGGGCATTCTTGATTGTCCTGATGCTTCAAACCATATCTTGTTTGCATTAAGGCCGAGAATGTGTGGTGCATGTATGTGTTGTAAGAGAGAGAGAGAGAGAGAGAGAGAGAGAGAGAGAGAGAGACTGTATATGGTGTATGTGTGTGTATACATGTGTGTGCGCGT
>JADBJO010011562.1:0-10000 GCA_016801955.1 Conus betulinus | reverse complement strand
CACTACGTTTCCAGCATCAAAGAGCACATGGAGAAGATCAAGGTCCGGGGTTCGGAGGACCTCAGCACGGCGGACGACGAGGTCTACTTCACGTTCGTCAGGGAGCCTTACGGCCGCATGCTGTCCGGCTACGTGGACAAGCTGTTGACGCCCAACACCCTCTTCTGGAGGATCACGGGCAAAGTCACCGTCCGCCTCTTCCGCAAGAAACGCCACGCCACGGAGAAGAGCCTGAGGTGCGGGCACGACACCACCTTCCCGGAGTTCGTCAAGTACGTGGTCTACTCCCAGATGTACGGCAAGCACCTGAACGGGCATTTCATCCCCACGCATGACCAGTGCGACATGTGCACGCTGCCTTACCGCTACATCGGCCACCTGGAGACCATCAAGGAGGACATGCTCCACATCATCAAGGTCATACAGTCCCCTGTCAACTACACCGCCAGCTATGACAGCGACACCATCGTTCAGAACGCCAAGATGGTGCTTTTGCAGGCCCGCACAGAAGACGTCCTCAAATGCATGGACTTGGACGAAGCGAGCCGGCGCCTTTGGAAGAAGTTCCAGATCCGTGGACTCATCAGCAAGACGGAGAAATTCCCCTTCAGACGTGGAGGCGCTGTGAACATCACGTTGTCTCGGTTCGTCCGTGTCGCTATAGCAGCCCATCAGAGATCCCAGAGTAACCCGCACCTGAAGGAACAGCGGGTGGAGGCCTTGAGGGAGGCCTTTGCTCAGGTGCCGCTGGCCGATCGCATTAACTCCCAGCAGACCCTGTTCCTGGACTTCCAGATGTTTGGCTTTGACCCTCTGCTCGAGGACGTGTGTCCCAAAACCCCGTATGTCCCAGACAAGTCTTTTAGTTACTTCAAAATTTACGATTGAGAATGAAAGTGGAGGATGTTTCTACGACGTAGGGCGTTTCTGAGTAGCATCATCTAAGCATTGTGGGAATTATTTTCATGTGCATACGTGAGCGCAGGTGCGTGTGTGCGTGTCTTTATGTGGATGAAAACGTGTACAGAGAAGTATTTGGTTCATTCCATCGCATGGGGCCAGCTTAGGTAAGGTCTCCTGCAATAGTACACTTCACATTTGAGAGTACCACAGTTGGAATTGTATAGTTTCAGATCAACTACTGATGTTGGGGAGGTTACTTAACTAAAGAGCTGAATCCAAAGCTCATATTCATCATTTCGACGGAATGTTTCAATTTCATTTATAATGATCAGATTATAAGGTTAAAACAAAGATGAAAATCTCAAAGACAGACGGCCGTGAGGTCAATGACCTATGACAGAATCACAATGTCCAGAGTAAGACATAATGGGAGGTGGATAGATGCCCATCCGTTTCCCCCGGCCTCCTTAACCTTCGCTGACCTGAACCACGCCCCTATTTATTGGGGGGTGGACAGACAAGTCATGTCATGTCCAAGTTTCAGTTTGGGATGGTAAATTGAATAAGCAGTGTCTGCTTTTTTCCGTCAAGTTATTTGAAAACGAAACGACTAGAGTGAAAAGATTATATGCAAACACACCCGAATGAAGAAAGTAAGGAGCAATACTTGCACCATGAACAAAGACAAGGAATTGGTTGATATCCACCCTGTCAGTACGATCACTCATTTCTATGTATGTGTCAGTGCATTGTATACGGACACATATGCAAGTATTACATAATTATATATGAATTTAGTGCAGCATGATTCTGCACAACAGGATTTTCAAGTATTACATCAATATATATGAATTTACTTCAGCATGATTGTGTACGACAGGATTTTCAAGTATTACATCAATATTCATGAATTTAGTACAGCAAAATTCTGCACAACAGGATTTTCAAGTGTTACATCAGTACGTATAAATTTAGCTCAGCATAATTCTGCACAACAGGATTTTAAAGGTTTTTTTTTTTCTGTTCCAACCTCTGCGCCAACTCAGAGACAGTGCGCCCACGCCGCTCATTCCGACACCCCGTCCACAGCCACAGCCCGGTCGGCCCCGCCGCAACCTCGGCACCGGCAATCCACAGGGAGCAGTCGATGTCGAGTCGTCAAGAGGCAACCCACCGGACGAGACACTGCACTGCTGCCGAGTCACTTCAGTGGTGTTCAGTGGCGCCTGTTCTGATCTAACATACGCAGGACACCACCTACTAAGACCCCTACTGACGACAATAATTGCTTGGTCGCGGAGCCGGCGTGAGTGAGCTCTCCCTCCGGAGGGCGCCACCACGTCCGTCCAACGACAGCCCCCATGGATTCGCCGATACCGGTGACCCCGACTGAACCAAACCAAGACCACAGACGTGGAGAGGACATCGAAATTGAAGTCACCATGAGAGCAGGGCATGAAGGGCTAAAGAATTTGAGACATTTTTTTTTTATGCTGATCGATGAGAAATGAGATGATTAAGATGATGCTACGGATTTCCATTTCGTCTGAGACTGCGTGACAGGGCTGTACTCTACGCTCCCTTTCATAATATATCCTGGCGTCAACCAGGCTCGAGAGATACAGGCACCTGCAATGTTGGTCAGGAAATTTGAGCAACACTCTCAGAAACGCATCCATTAAGTGGATGAAACTCGACTGTGCGGTCCCAGTCTTCTCAACTGAGTCCGCAGCAAACTCAACTGGGTAGGAGCCGGTCGGGGCAGAAAAACCCACATGTCTGATGGGATTCGAACCTACGACCTCCCAACCGGGAGTCCGTGACGCTAACCACTTCGCCACGGCGGCTGTTTTCAAGTATTATATCAATACATATAAATTAGTTATGCACAACAGAATTTCGAAGTATTACATCAATACACATCAATTTAGTTCAGCATAGTTCTCCACAACAGGATTTTAAGTATTACATAAATACATATCAATTTAGTTCAGCATAGTTCTGCACAACAGGATTTTGAAGTATTACATAAATATATATCAATTTAGTTCAGCATAATTTGCACAACAGGATTTTCAAGCCGTAGAAATCCGACCCCATGCGTGGTTCCGGTTTGAATTCACAACCGTCAGCCTGGAGAGGAAAACACTTTCATCCGTTGGACTCCTGGCGGCCATACACACACACACACACACACACACACACACACACACACACACACGCGCGCGCGCGCGCGCGCGCGCACGCACGCACGCACGCACGCACGCACGCACACGCACGCACACGCACGCACGCACAAACGCACACGCACGCACGCACAAACGCACGCGCACACACGCACACACACATATATTTAACACGCACGCACGCACACACACACACACACACACACACACACACACACACACACACACACACACACACACACACACACACACACACACCATTCAATACTCGCCCCAACAGCGGTGGTTGATCTTAATCATTCCAGACTATATTGTAAACAATTCCAAGTATAATACCCTCCACACACACACACACACACACACACACACACACACACACACACACACACACACACCACGCGCGCGCGCGCGCACACACACACACACACACACACACACACACACACACACACACACACACACACACACACGTAGTGCAGATAAAGTAAAATATATATATGTACTCATAGTCCAACAAGTGCTTTGGGCTAATGCGCAGGTCAGATACTTACTAGGTCGCGTTCATGAGATCCTCGTCTTTAATCCTTTCATCTTAATTGTTTATTTATCCATTCATCTGTAAGTCCTACTCAGTGTACATTCGTAACATTGCAAATATGGTTAAGCGCATATGGACTAGTCCACACGTAGTGACACCTTGTAGATGAAACTGAAACTAACAGTTTTGGCGGAGCAGAGGTGTATGTGAGAAAATGTGTGGATGGATGGACAATTGAAGAATGAAAAAAGAATATAGAGTATAAACAATGAATGCGTATAATCTATCCATTGAAATTATATTAATAATCCGCTGACTTCATTAGTGATTTTGAAAAGCAATAAAAAAAAAAAATGCTTGAAAGATTAGGTCGACTGATGATCGGATGATGCATATGCTGGCTAGCTGATTATGAATCTACGTTGTTACAGTTTTGTCCATTAAAGATTGATTTAATGAGCTTTTCTCGTCTTTGTTTGAATGGTGGAGGCTTCAGTACTAGTGTAATCTGCTTCCACGTTTCTGCAATATTTTTCTCCCGATTTTGTAAAGATAGGCCCTGTATAACCACGACCCCTTAATTATTGGTGTATAACCATAACCTCTTGATTATTGGTGTATAACCGCAGCCTCTCAAGAAATAACAGAATTATCAATTTCAATCTTCCATTGTCTACCAAGGTGTTTGCATAAAACATATCATAGCAAACACCGGAATTTGCAGATACAAATGATCAGAAATACTAGATATGGAGAAAATCTCTGTTTTTAGATACTGGCATAAATTCTAGCTATAGATGAAAACGGACTGCTATCCAAAACATATGAAATGTTGTTACGATTAGATTCGAGTGGCAACAAATGCGTGGGTTTCACGTGTTCATGACTTTCTCTTTTCAGAGTAAATCTTAAATAAATGTCAGCGAACCGCCCAGAGAAACGTGGACAAACGAGTCACAAGACAAGGACTCGTTTGTCCACGTTTCTCTGGGCGGTTCGCTGACATTTATTTAAGATTTGTTTAGATTTCCGCCTGCAGTCGTTTCACTTTGCAACTAGATCTTTCAGAGTAGTTTTTTTGATTTGTATGGTTAAATCAGGATGTGGAAATTAAAAGGAAGTTCATTTTCGTATTTCGTCAAAGATTTATTGACAGCATATTGCAAAACTGGAACGTACAAAAGTCAGGAAAGTGATAGATTCTTATAACACAGAAAATTCAAATCATCGAGCGATTTTAAATTAACTCTCTCGTTTGATGTGGATAGATATGTTAAAATCATTTGAGGAAACTCCGAATGGATTTTTCTGTGTATCGTAATGAATATGGAATAGTTTCTGAAAATAGTCTGTTTATCCATCATACAAAAATGCAAATGATGATGAAATACACTTTTTGGTGCTTGTATCGCTCTCTAACCTGCAATATGAATAGATTTTACGTACATTTTACGAAATCCTTGTCATGTCAGCATGATACGTGAAAAACGAAAATCGAAATATTGTGTACTGTACGTTATGGTAATGTAAGCATGAGTTGCTAGATTCTATATTATGCTTCTATGTATTTTGTGCTTTGAAATTTTATCTCCTTAATCTGTATTTGTAAGATTTTAACCATCTCTGTTCCTCCACCGTCGGCCCCCCATCCTTATCTTCACCCCACTCCATCCCCCTCCCACATTTCAGAAATGGCTGTGGCTTATAATGAACAAATGTTCCTTTCATGTCTCCCCTATATAAACGCGCGCGCTCGCGCACACTCGCATACACATTCACACTCTCTCTCACATACACATAATTGTATGAATTGGAAACAGTGTTTGACATAAATGTTTACGAAAAATTGTTGAATTGCCCAAAGAAAAAGGAAAGGAGACATTAAAATGCCTGCACGCCAAAAGAAGTGAGGCGCAGATAGAAAGATTTTTTTTTTTTTTTTTTTTTTTTTTTTTTTTTATTTTATTTTTTTTTTTTTTTGGGGGGGGGGACTTTAAATTGGTATTCTGATTTGTTTTATTGAAAAAAAAAAAGAGCTGATGTATGACTGCTTGTGGGGCGCATGATTGTCTTTGCATGTGAGTGTGGATGTAGAGACCGTCGTGTGACAGAGTATCTGCTCCTTTTCGTAGAGAGTCTCTATTCCCTGGAGAAAGGGTGTGGAGAAGAAATAGAGAGAAAAGAAAAAGAGAGCCACACCAAAGGAACAACACTGTGGAGCAGGACCAGAATAGAGGTCAGACGATGAAAGTATCCAAATTGCAGCATGTGTTACAACAGAAGACGACGACAGAAAATTGCCAGTGTAAGAGAGAGAGAGAGAGAGAGAGAGAGAGAGAGAGAGAGAGAGAGAGAGAGAGTCAAAGTAGCATAAAAAGCATCAAGACCCGTCAGTCATGACGAACTCCCTAAAGCTTACTATGTAAAGTAGACACAGTTACCTCCCATTTCCAGTTATCAAAAGCTCTGGAAACTGGATACAATCGTTCAAGACCTAAGTTGTCTGTCAACAGACTTAAAACTGTTGATTGATTTGGACAAGGTGTGTTGTGTTCCTGTGTATGAAAGGAGACTTTTCGTCGTAAAGTACAAGTTTTTTTTTGTTTGTTTGTTTGTTTTTCAGTTGGACAACGGCACCAGAACTTTCTAAAACCACATAAGACGAGTAACCGTCAGTAGCACATCACTTTGCGCAATCATCAGTGCACATGTGTTTCTCTGTACTATTTTTTTTTACCACACAGAAAGATTCTGTTGGTTTGTGTAAGGTGAAAGGTATCAATCTTGACAAATATGAAAATGAGAGTCAAGTTCTGTCTGACTCATGCATAATTGAGATTGCCGCCACTTTAGCCAGTTCTGAAGTAGCTAGACTATTATTAGGGTCCTTAACTGATATGCTCTTTTCTTTTTCATAAGTGTATGCAGATGTATGTATAGAAATGACTTAAGTGTGTGTGTGTGTGTGTGTGTGTGTGTGTGTGTGTGTGTGTGTGTGTGTGTGTGTTGTTTTGTTTTGTTTCTTTCCCCGTCTAATATCATCTGCCGGATGAAAAGACGTTAAGTAAAACCAACCAACCAACCAGTGGAGGAAAAAGAGATACATCTATTGTTAGAGTTTAAAAAAAAAAAAAAAAACACCAGAATTTATCCAGTAAATGCACACGTACATAAATACGCTCGCGTGCATGCACTCACATACGTGGACGCACATTATGAAAAAATATATATACTTTAAGGCAAGCTCTGACAATCATTCCCTGCAAATTCTTCCCACACTTTAAAGCAGGGGCAGATGTATGTGCAAATTTAAAGCAGGGGCAGATGTATGTGCAAATTCTTCCTCCCCACACTTTAAAGCAGGGGCAGATGTGTGTACAAATGCTTCCTCCCCACACTTTAAAGCATGGGACAGATGTATGTGCAAATTCTTCTTCCCCACACTTTAATGCAAGGACAGATGTATGTGCAAATTCAGCCTCTTCACACTTTAAAGCAGGGGGCAGATGTATGTGCAAATTCTTCCTCCCCACACTTTAAGGCAGGGGCAGATGTATGCAAATTCTTCCTCCCCACTCTTTAAAGCAGGGGCAGATGTATGTGCAAATTCTTCCTCCCCACACTTTAAAGCAGGGGCAGATGTATGTGCAAATTCTTCCTCCCCACACTTTAAGGCAGGGGCAGATGTATGTGCAAATTCTTCCTCCCCACACTTTAAAGCAGGGGCAGATGTATGTGCAAATTCTTCATCCCCACACTTTAAAGCATGGACAGATGTATGTGCAAATTCTTCCTCCCCACACTTTAATGCAAGGACAGATGTATGTGCAAATTCAGCCTCTTCACACTTTAAGGCAGGGGCAGATGTATGTGCAAATTCTTTAAGGCATCAAATTCTCCCCACACTTTTAAGCAGGGGCAGATGTATGTGCAAATTCTTCATCCCAACACTTTAAGGCAGGGGCAGATGTATGTGCAAATTCTTCCTCCCCACACTTTAAAGCAGGGGCAGATGTATGTGCAAATTCTTCATCCCAACACTTTAAGGCAGGGGCAGATGTATGTGCAAATTCTTCCTCCCCACACTTTAAAGCAGGGGCAGATGTATGTGCAAATTCTTCCTCCCCACACTTTAAAGCATGGACAGATGTATGTGCAAATTCAGCCTCTTCACACTTTAAGGCAGGGGCAGATGTATGTGCAAATTCTTCATCCCCACACTTTAAAGCAGGGGCAGATGTATGTGCAAATTCTTCATCCCAACACTTTAAGGCAGGGGTAGATGTATGTGCAAATTCTTCCTCCCCACACTTTAAAGCAGGGGCAGATGTATGTGCAAATTCTTCATCCCCACACTTTAAAGCAGGGGCAGACGTATGTGCAAATTCTTCCTCCCCACACTTTAACGCAAGGACAGATGTATGTGCAAATTCAGCCTCTTCACACTTTAAAGCAGGGGCAGATGTATGTGCAAATTCAGCCTCTTCACACTTTAAAGCAGGGGCAGATGTATGTGCAAATTCTTCCTCCCCACACTTTAAAGCAGGGGCAGATGTATGTGCAAATTCTTCCTCCCCACACTTTAAAGCATGGACAGATATATGTGCAAATTCTTCCTCCCCACACTTTAATGCAAGGACAGATGTATGTGCAAGTTCAGCCTCTTCACACTTTAAAGCAGGGGCAGATGTATGTGCAAATTCTTCCTCCCCACACTTTAGGCAGGGGCAGATGTATGTGCAAATTCTCATCCCCACACTTTAAAGCATGGACAGATGTATGTGCAAATTCTTCCTCCCCACACTTTAATGCAAGGACAGATGTATGTGCAAATTCAGCCTCTTTCACACTTTAAAGCAGGGGCAGATGTATGTGCAAATTCTTCCTCCCCACACTTTAAGGTAGGGCAGATGTATGTGCAAATTCTTCATCCCCACACTTTAAAGCAGGGGCAGATGTATGTGCAAATTCTTCCTCCCCACACTTTAATGCAAGGACAGATGTATGTGCAAATTCAGCCTCTTCACACTTTAAAGCAGGGGCAGATGTATGTGCAAATTCTTTCTCCCCACACTTTAAAGCAGGGGCAGATGTATGTGCAAATTCTTCATCCCCACACTTTAAGGCAGGGCAGATGTATGTGCAAATTCTTCCTCCCCACACTTTAAAGCAGGGGCAGATGTATGTGCAAATTCTTCCTCCCCACACTTTAAAGCAGGGGCAGATGTATGTGCAAATTCTTTCTCCCCACACTTTAATGCAAGGACAGATATATGTGCAAATTCAACCTCTTCACACTTTAAAGCAGGGGCAGATGTATGTGCAAAAATTCAGCCTCTTCACACTTTAAAGCAGGGGCAGATGTATGTGCAAATTCTTCCTCCCCACACTTTAAAGCAGGGGCAGATGTATGTGCAAATTCTTAATGCAAGGACAGATATATGTGCAAATTCAACCTCTTCACACTTTAAAGCAGGGGCAGATGTATGTGCAAATTCAGCCTCTTCACACTTTAAAGCAGGGGCAGATGTATGTGCAAATTCTTCCTCCTCACTCTTTAAAGCAGGGGCAGATGTATGTGCAAAATTCAGCCTCCCCACAGTTTAGAGCAGGTACAGATGTATGCACACGTGCGCACACGTACGCATGTGAGAGAATGACAGACTGAATGCAGCACTAGTGGGTAGCTCGTCCGTCAGCTCTACCCAGGTAGGTAGCATTAGAAACGTGGATGGTAAAGCGTTTACAGCTTGGTCTCTAACCAAGGATAGGCGCTGTATGAGTACTGTTGGTTACACTCACAGACGTCCATCACTTACAAGGATGTACATTAATTATGCTCTGAAATGACAGATTTTGTATAAATAAATTACAATCAGAGGTGCAAGCCACAGAGAAAAACCTCTCGCTCTCTCTGACATAGTATATTGCGTACAAAGGACAGGGCGAGAAGCAGGACCAGACAGAGAGAGGAGTGGGGATGCTGCAACATGATGAGGTCAGCTTGGCGACGAATTCAGTTCATTCCTCAACCTTGTGACTTGACTTCTGGTGAACCTTGTAACTTGACTTCTGCATGTATGCACACAAACTCCCACAACACACATACACACACACATACACAGACGCGCGCGCGCGCACATGCACGCACGTAGTCATGCACGCATGCACGCACTCACTCACACACACACACACACACACACACACACACACACACAACACACACACACACACACACACACACACACACACACTTATTTTCGCTCATAAAACGGCCTCCGAGTTTAGCCTGTGAGCATCAGAATTTTCGCGTATCCTACCATGGCAGTAGAAAGAAACTCGTGGAGAGCGTGGCATCAGACAGTCCTCAGAA
>JADBJO010011561.1:52500-63986 GCA_016801955.1 Conus betulinus | reverse complement strand
GTCGGGGGTGTGTGTGTAGTGTGTGTGTGTGGGGGTGCTGGAGGCGGACAAGCGGAAGGGAGGATTTCTAAAATGAATGTTTTTTAACATGTGGTGTGTGTGTGGTGTGTGGGGCTGTGTGTGTGTGTGTGGTGTGGTGTGTGTGGTGTGTCGGGCTGGAGGCGGAAAGAGCGTTCTAAATTAAACATGTGGTGGTGTGTGTGTGCTGGGTGCTGTGTGTGTGTGTGTGAGTGTGTGTGTGTGTGTGGTGTGGCTGGGTGTGTGTGTGTGTGCTGGAGGCGGAAAGAGAGTTTCTAAATTAATACATGTTGTGGTTGTGTGTGTGGTGTGTGTGTGTGTGGTGGGTGTGTGTGTGTGTGGTATGGTGTGTGTGTGTGTGTGTGTTGTGTGTGTGCTGTGTGTGTGTGTGGGTGTGTTGTGTGACACATGAGGATGAAAGTTACTATGGTGCAGGAAACACAGAAAGGGGGAAGAAGGAGGAGGGGGAGCAAGGTGCGCGAGAGGGACGCGGTGAATGTGTCTGTGTAATGGGCGGGGAGTGGGAGGGGGGGGGGGAGTAGTTGATGAGCACGGACGACGTGATCGCCGCTTGGCTGTCTTGCGCAAGGCGGACTCATGTGTTGTACAAAACGCGGACCAAGACGAGTAAGGGGCAGAACAGCCCCCCCCACCCCCCCCCCGTGAAGGTGACGTTACAGCAACGGTCAGGTGAACTGCTCTGCCCAGCACTCCTGAGGCATCAGGGCCTGGTTGTGGAGGTGTCTGTATGCTAAAACAGTCTCTTTACACAGAAACAGTTGTCAACATGACACACAGTGTGTACACGTCACACACAAAAAGATAGCTGTCTAGAATTTGTACTTTTTTTTCATGTGTGAAAAACAAACTGTTTTGAAGCGCACCCGTGAACGATATGTTTTTGCAACATACAATTCTTTGCTCTCGTAATTGGGCGATATTTTTTTTTTTCCCATGCATATTCACAACTTTTTACCGTTTTTATTGTTTAACTGACAAGCAATACTAGCTACCTTTGGGTTCTTTGGTTACATGTAGAAGAATTCCGAAAGTATAGGTGATTTCATACCACGGAAACAGCACCCCGATACAATCGCATGCTTTACATGCGATTTGGGGAAGCCGAATGTTAGTGCATTGTTCAGGTTCTCTTCTTCTATAACACTGATAGACACGTTTGTGACATTTTTACTTGATATGTTATTGCTTTATGAATTAAACTAACCGTTACCGGTCATTTGGTTTCATTTGTGTTTTGACTTAATACCAGTAAAACTGACAAGCTCGTTCGAAGATGGAAAGGAAGGAGGAAAAGGGATAGGAGAAGGAAAGGGAGGGAATGTGGGAGAATTTTCTTTTTTGTTTTTTCTTTGGTTATGTTGTCTTGTTTGTTTGTATTCTTCTTTTAAGAACGGAGAGGGGAGTTTGAGAAACATGTGCTGTGTATGGAACCAGTCAATCCGTGACAGTTGTGTTTCATTTGGGACAGTGAGGGGCCGGTGTCATACTATGACGATTGTGTGAGACTAGTTGGTTGCGTCCCAGAAAAAGAACGCGATTTATCGCCCTTTGAACAAGAATTAGCGAAAGTAATGCGGATGCCGCGTGTTTGCGGATGTTTGCTAAGCCTTTGTTCACAGGAACGCAGTTGTTCGTGTGGCGACAGTCTCCCCAGCGCTGTTCGTTTCACCTGGCTGATTACGAGACAGGTGGAGGGGTTTAGGTGACACGCCCTGTCTCAGCATGCTTTAAAGATGATTGTCACGGCTAGGCATGTTGCCTGATTAATCCACCACTAAGTGCCTGATTTATAGCTTTTATTCAACGTTATGACCAATTGCTGTTTCCTGTCGGGAAGGGATGGTACTCTCTCTCTCTCTCTTCTCTCTCTCTTCTCTTCTCTCTCTCTCTCTCTCTCTCTCTCTCTCCGTGGGTACACCAGACAGAGAGGGCGGAGGGGGGGGGGGAGGGGGAAGAAGGAGAGAAAGGCGTGGGAAGGAGGGAGGTTTTTTTTTCTTTTGGAGGGAGGGGGTGGGGTGGAGACGGCTAAAAGGGAAAGCCAAAGCAAACTTCCAAATCCTGCGTGCGGCCAAAGGGGTTAATCAGTGCGTTGACTGACAACACAGTCCGTCACTCAGTAACTGCCCCGGTGTGCCCCCAAGTTCAAGTACACCCTCAGCTTTTAAGCACCACCCCCCCCCATCACCACCCCCCACCACCTCCCTGAGTAAATCCAGTTTAAGACTGACTCGGTTTTTTTTCTAAACCCCCCCCCCCCCACCCCACCCTCCCAAAGCTCTAAGGGTTAGTAGCAACAATCTCTATAGTACCATTGCCGTTTTCACATCTTAAGGTGTAGTTGTCTGGTGGTTCAGGTAGTAACCATTAATCCCCCTGCTTACCCCCCCCCCCCCCCCCCCTCTCCTTCACTCCACTCTCCTGCGACGGTTATCCAGATCTAGGAGTGTGGATAGTGTAACTACTCAAGCTTCTCCAATTTCCTACTTACCCTCAACCCACCCAACCACAACCTCTCTTCCTCCTTTCCCTGGAGGGTGGGACAATATATCTGGCCTTGACTTCTATCCAAGACCATTCTACAGGGTACAGTGGAGGGAGGGGGGGGGGTCATGTATCTCCCCCTGACTCCTTGTCCAAGGACCATTCTAAAGGGTACAGTGGAGGAGTGGGCATGTATCTCCCCGTGACTCCCTGTCCAAGGCCATTCTACAGGGTACAGTGGGGTGGGTATATATTCTTTCTAAAAATCTCTGTCCAGGACTATTTAGAGAGAGTGCAGGGTAGGTTAGACGTTTATATCACCTTGACTTCCTGTTCAAAACACCATTCTACAGGGGTACAGTGGAGGGTGGACATGTATCTCACTAACACTCCTGTTCAAGATCATTCTACACAGTGCAGAGGAAAGAGAAGAAAGGGGCTGTGGGGGACATATATGAGATTGTCTTTGCGAAATGCATTTTGATAGTGGGGCAGACTGGGATGAGTCGTGAAGTATGGTGAAAGAGCAGAACAGCTCCAGGATTGGTGATGTTGAACAGTACATTTTTGTGTCCGTTAGGAACAGTACATCGTGTGTGTAATGAACAGCACATGTTGGTGATGTTGAACAGTACATTGTGTCCGTAATGAACAGTACATTGTGTCTGTAAGAACGAGTACATTGTGTTTGTAATGAAAGCATGGATTTGGTGATGTTGGAACAGTACATTGTGTCTGTAATGAACAGTACATTGGGTCTGTAATGAACAGTACATGTGTCTGTAATGAACAGCACAGAGGATTGGTGATGTTGAACAGTACATGTGTCTGTAATGAACAGCACATTGTGTCTGTAATGAAGAGTACATTGTGTCTTGTAATGAACAGTACATTGTGTCTGTAATGAACAGCCACATGGATTGGTGATGTGTGAACGGTACATTCAAACTTGTGTCTGTAATGAACAGAACTGGGATTGGTGATGTTGAACAGTACATTGTGTCTGTAATGAAACAGTAGAAGTCCCTTGTGTCTGTAATGAACAGCACTTGGATGGTGATGGTGAACAGTACATTGTGTCTGTAATGAACAGTTAGATTGGGCTGTAATGAAACGTCCATGTGTGGTATGCACATGCGATGGTGATGTTGGAACAGTACGTTGTGTCTTTAATGCAGGAAAAGCACACGACCATATACATCGGGTGTGAAATTCCGTGCTGGGTGGCTAGTTCTGACCAGCGGTGGGCATTGCAGCGAAAAAGGAGCTGGCATGACGTGTGGTGTGGCTAGTTCTGACCAGCGGTGGCATTGAGCGTGCTATGACGTGTGGTGTGGCTAGTTCTGACCAGCGGTGGCATTGGGCGCTGCCTATGACGTGTGGTGTGGCTAGTTCTGACCAGAGGCATTGAGCGTGCTATGACGTGTGGTGTGGCCAGTTCTGACCAGAGGCTTTGCGGCGTGCTATGACGTGTGGTGTGGCTAGTTCTGACCAGAGGCATTGGGCGTGCTAGACGTGTGGTGTGGGCCAGTTCTGACCAGAGCATTGAGCGTGCTATGACGTGTGGTGTGGACCAGTTCTGACCAGAGGCCATTGAGCGTGACTATGACGTGTGGGTGTGCCTTTGTGGGCCGTTCTGACCAGAGGCATTGGGCGTGCTATGACGTGTGTGTGGCCAGTTCTGACCAGAGGCATCGGGGCGTGCTATGACGTGTGGTGTGTGTGGCCAGTTACTGACCAGAGGCATTGAGCGTCTATGACGTGTGGTGTGGCTAGTTACTGACCAGAGGCATTGGGCGTGCTATGACGGTGTGGTGTGGGCCCTAGTTTCTGAACAGAGCATTGGGCGTGACTATGACGTGTGGTGTGGCCAGTTCTGACCAGAGGGCATTGGGCGTGCTATGACGTGTGGTGTGGGCCAGTTCTGACCAGAGGCATCTGGGCGTGCTATGAAACGTGTGGTGTGGCCAGGTCTGCCAGAGGCATTGGGGCGTGCTATGACGTGTTGGCTGTGGCCAGTTCTGACCAGATGGCATTGAGCGTTGCTATGACGTGTGGTTGGCCAAGTTCTGACCAGAGCATTGCAGCGTGCTATGACGTGTGGTGTTGGCCAGTTCTGACCAGAGGCATTGGGCGTGCTATATGACGTGTGGTGTGGCTAGTTATGACCAGAGGCATTGGGCGTGCTATGCCGTTGTGGTGTGGCCAGTTCTGACAACAGAGGCATTGGGCGTGCTATGACGTGTGGTGTGGCTAGTAGTTCTGACCAGAGGCATTGGGCGTGCTATGACGTGTGTGTGTGCCAGTTCTGACCAGAGGCATTGAGACGTGACTATGACGTGTGGTGTGGCCAGTTCACTGACCAGAGGCATTGAGCGGGCTATGGCGTGTGGTGTGGAACCAGTTCTGACCAGAGGCATTGGGCGTGCGTATGACGTGTGGTGTGGCCAGTTCTGACCAGAGGCATTGGGCGTGCTATGACGTGTGGTGTGGCCAGTTCTGACCAGAGGGCATTGGGCGTGCTATGCGTGTGGTGTGTGGCCAGTTCTGACCAGAGGGCATTTGCGCAGGCGATGCTATGACGTTTGGTGTGGCCAGTTTGACCAGAGGCATTGGGCGCGCTGCTATAACGTGTGGTGTGCTAGTTATGACAGAGGCCATATGGGATGGGCGTGCTATGACGTGTGGTGTGGCCAGTTCTGACCAGAGGCATTGGGCGTGCTATGACGTGTGGTGTGGCCAAGTTCTGCACAGGAGGCATTGAGCGTGCTATGACGTGCTGGTGTGGCAGTTCTGACCAGAGGCATTTGAGCGTGCTATGACGGTGGTGTGGCCTAGTTCTGACCAGCAGGCAGAATTGAGCGTGCTATGACGTGTGGTGTGGCCAGTTCTGACCAGAGGCATTGAGCGTGCTATGACGTTTGGGTGTGGCCAGTTCTGACAGAGGCATTGAGCGTGCTATGAACGTGTGAGGTTGGGAGTGCCTAGTTCTGACCAGAGGATATAGGCGTGCTATGACGTGTGGTGTGGCCAGTTCTGACCAGAGGCATTGGGCGTGCTATGACGTGTGGTGTGTGGCCAGTTTGACCAGAGGCATTGGGCGTGCTATGACGTGTGTGTGTGGCCAGTTCTGACCAGCAGGTGGCATGGGCGTGCTATGACGTGTGGTGTGGGGCTAGTTTCTGTGGCCAGACTGACCAGAGGCATTGGGCGTGCTATGTACGTTGTGGTGTGGCCAGTTCCTGACCAGAGGCATTGGGCGTGCTATGACGTGTGGTGTGGCCAGTTCTGACCAGCGTGGCATTGGGCGTGCTATGACGTGTGGTGTGGCTAGTTCTGACCAGAGGCATTGGGCGTCCTATGACGTGTGGGTGTTGGCTAGTTCTGACCAGCGGTGGCATTGAGCGTGCTATGACGTGTGGTGTGGCCAGTTCTGACCAGAGGCATTGATAGCGTGCTATGAGCTGTGGTGTGGCCAGTTCTGACCAGCGGTGGCATTGGGCGTGCTATGACGTGTGGTGTGGCCAGTTTGACCAGAGGCATTGGGCGTGCTATGACGGTGTAGTTTGATCGTGGGAAATGGTTGTGGCAGTTCCCCCTGGGTTGTAACAAATCCAGTCAGCCAGTTCAGGGCTGTGCCCAGTCAGAAGTTCTGACCGGTTGGTACGAGGTATGCAGGACTGGAAGCACTTCGCCCCCACATTCCATTGAGCAGCCAATGACGTGTGGTGGGTGTGTCGTGTTTTGTGTGTGTTGGGAGGAGGGGTGGGCAGGGGTCTGTGTGTTATGTGTACATTTGTGTTGTGATCGTGAGAGAGAGAGAGAGAGAGAGAGAGTCAGGGCTGTGCCCAGAGGAGAGAGGCAAGAACAGGTATGCAGGACTGAGAGGAAGAGGCAGAAAGGAGTGTGAGAGAGAGAGAGAGGGGGGATGTGAGCGTTGCGTGAGAGAGAGAGAGGTTTGTGTATGTGAGCGTTGCAGTCTCTGCGTGTGTGTGTGTGTGTGTGTGTGTGGTGGGTGTGTGTGTGTGTGTGTGTGTGTGTGTGTGAGTGTGGTGTGTGGGTGTGGCTTGTGTGCGGCGCGCCCGCGCGCGTGTGTGCGTGCTTGTGTGTGTGTGTGTGGTGTGTGTGTGTGTGTGTGTGTGTGTGTGAGTGCACGCGCGCGCGCGGGGGCCTGTTTAGGTGTGTGTGTGAGAGAGAGAGAGAGAAGAAAAGAGAGGAAGGACAGACCAGACAGACAGACAGACAGAGAGATCATGTGTGTGAGATATGAGAGAGAGAGAGAGAGAGATTATGTGCGCGTGAGATAGAGTGTGCGTATATATGTGTGTGTGCGCGCGCGCGCGCGAGCGTGTGAGTGTGTGTGTGTGTGTGTGTGTGTTTGTGTGTGTGGTGTGTGTGTGTGTGTGAAAGAGAGAGAGATGGTGTGGAGAGAGAGAGACAGAGAGGAATGAGAGAGACAATGTATCTAAGATATATATATATATATATACCAAAAGAAAAAAAAAAAAAGGATATATATTTATATATGTGTGTGTGTGGTGTGTGTGTGTGTGTGTGTGGTGTGTTGTGTGTTGTGTGCGTGCGTGCGTGCGTGCGTGAGTGATGTGGCGTGCGTGCGTGTGCGCGTGGTGTGTGTGTTTGAAACACAGAGAAGAGAGAGAGAATGAGAGAGACTGTGTGTATGAGATATGTGTTTTGCTTAAGTGCACTAAGTTGATGTATTATTAGTCAGGCTCAAACACACCAAGGTTATCTCTGCACTCATACACGCATATGCACACTCATGCGCCCACCAAACATTCACCTCTCTCTGGGGAATGGGATGTCACGCATTCGTTTCTCTCCTAACACGACTGAGCACAAGAAATACAATTTCTATGCTACTTATAATCAAACATGAAAAATCCAATTACACAAAATGACAAATCAAACACATAAAAGATCAATACTTCCTAATCCCGGGTTATAATAAAATGACTTCTTACCTGGCCAGGTTTTCACACACACAACCACGCTTTCACACCACACCACAGTTCTTGAAAAAGTCTCTTCACGTCTTCTTCTTCAGCACTGCTTGATGGTGAAGCCCTTGGTTGACTGGCTCCAGGTTTCAGGACTGGGTCTTCGTGGTCGTCTCTGGGATCTCGACGTAGAACTCTTCTTCTTCGTCTCCTTCACCCACCTCTGGGTTCAAATTCAGTTTGTCTGTCTTCACCCACCTCTGGGCTTCAAACTAGGTTTCTCTCTTCCAGCTTGTCTTTAACCCTAAGACTTGCTGTCTCTTCTATCTCCCAGACCACGTTTCTCTCGACCCTATGCCGTCCTCACTCTCTCTCTCTCTCTCTCTCTCTCTCTCTCTCTCTCTCTCTCTCTCTCCTCTCTCTCTCGTGGTGTCTTCTCTCCTCCTACACGTTGTCCTCCCTCAGTTTATATAGGGATGGAAACAAAGGATTCCCTTCGGGCCATGCCTTTGTCCATGCTGCTTCTCAAACCCCCCTGTTCACAAGTACCCTGAATTCTCCATTTCGCTACATTCTTCCACACATCAGCATTTACACACATCCCCTACCTAATGATTAGCAAACAAACACTTGGCACCAGATGGACATCGAAAATTCCCGCCGACTTCGGGGGTCACTTAACACAATAAATTATCCTGGAGAAAAGCTACGACGACCGTCCACGCGCATTCAACCAGCCTGACAATAGAACCAACACAGTGCCCCACGGCAATACCATCTAAACGAGCCCAAGACTCCTGTTCTTCAATTACTGTTTACAAAGCGACCTCAGCTGACTGAGTATGTAGCGCCCACTTGATCCCTTTGCCTCTAAGCGTTTAATGCCTTTTGTGAGAAAGTTTCACGCCCTTGACAAAGTCCTCCCACTCGAAAGACGATGCCATGCAACAGCTTAAAAACACATTCAAGGAGCTGAAACTCATAATTCTCTCATTTAAAACCAACTGTAAGCGAGGCCTCTCTCATAAGCCTACTTACACCAGAGAACGCACACAAAAATATCTTGCAACAAAAATTAGAGAAAAATCAATACATACACCGTACACAAGTTAAACCAAGCGAATATCAACACAAATCTGAAATCTCCACCAGCTCTAAAGTTGTGTGGCTATATATGCATGAAATTCAGTTTTTATGGAAATTCTCTCCCTTTTTCTTTCGTACAACGTGGCCCGCAATCAGCCACGTCACGCATAAATAAAACGACTCTGCAAAAAGACACACGCACACACTACTTGACTTTTTTCGCCCAACCATTTTATTTTGGTCTACGGGTGTACACACACCTTGTGCTGCATTGTGCACAGAAAAACGCCTGACATCACCAAGGGATACCGGGCCAGTAGTACTCTTGCGTCACAATCCTCTGTGTTGCCTTTCTACCGAGATGGGCCCGAGGCTGACGTCACGTGACTTTTGACATCACCGCCTTTCTGCGGTTTGTGGGCAGAGAACGATCTGTCTTTTCATCTTCCCCGAGCTTGAGTGCGAACTTTTCTTCTGTCCTGTGTGAGCGAGCCCTAACCATTCTTTTCTAAGCGAGTTATCGCCCTTTTGCTCTGCCCGTAAGTGAGTGGGGTTAGCCTCACTAGACACGCTCCAACGCTTTCTCAAGTGTGTGACCGCCTGGGGCCTTTCTCTCCCGTGACTTCTTTTCTCTGATTCAACACAGAAATCACGGTCTGGGTCTTCGTACCCACGTGCTCCTGGAATGTTTCCAATTACCAGATCATAGGGCGGCTTTGGAACAGCCAAAGCCTGTACACTCCACAATAGAATGGTGTATCAATGAATACCAGGGCCGTTTTGAATTCTGCTACTGTTCCATCTATTTGTCTACACCTCTGTGTTTGACCTGTGTGAATTGTCCCTCTTAACCAGGGACTCCTTCACCATCCACACCAGTGCACCCAGAGTGTCTAATGACATTAACCACACATCGTCCCCTACTCTGCCTTTGTGCACATCCATGTTATCGCCTGAATCTGTGAACACACAGCACAATCCAGACAAAATAACACTGTCATCTTTTTCACCCTTCTCTGCCTGCCTCTCACTTGGCCTGACCCTCATTGCTGCTGCTTTTTGTGACTTGAATATGCAGTCCCAAGCCAAGTGTCCTGTCTTATTGCACAGGAAACAGGTACGCTCATTCCTAGCCACGTGGCTATTGGTTTTCACCCTGGTTTGCTTACGTGGCGCCGTGGGCCCACGGGTGTGTACTACTGACTCATTACGTGAGTCATGTGCTGGGCTGCTATCCTCTGGATATGCCTCCAGGCTTTCCTCTTGTTGAGGCAAATCACGCCTCGCTTCACGGTTAGGTCTCTGCCGTCTGAAGTACCTCAGCTATTGTGGTTGCACTTTTTCCTTAATGAGGATGGTGAGGCCCGCGGCCAACAACCATCAAGTATCTGTTCTTTCAACACCAGAAGTGGAGGTATCAAAGGTTCCGTGTTTAAGATGCTTTCACACGGTTTCGAACAATTTGTACGATTAAATGGTCAAAGTCTTTTTATTTAGCTGTTTCATGGCATCGTCTGAAATCTTCCACGCCACACTGAGGGGTCACAGGTGAATGATATCAGTATGTCGTGATTCAAGACTGTTCTGCGTGTTCTGTGGAAAAGAGACTTCTAGTCGTAACGTCCGAATGAATGTACATAGATAGACAGACAGGCAGACCAGATAGACAGACATACAGATGAATAGATGGATAGAAAGACCAGAAACAACGACAGACAAATACACAGACAGACAGACAGACAAATTGACAGATAGATAGATTAGATAGATAGATAGATAGATAGATAGATAGATAGATAGAAGGTAGACAGACAGGTCGGCAGAGAGAGAGAGAGAGAGAGATAGATAGACAGACAGGTCGGCAGAGAGGAGAGAGATAGGTAAGTAGATAGATAGATAAATGTGTGTGTGCGCGCGCGCGCGTGTTGTGTGTGTGTGTGGTGTGTGTGTGTGTGTGTGTGTGTGTGTGTGTGTTAGCAACAACAAAATGCCGGCTCACAAACAACGGAGGGGCATTGAAAAAAAAGAGACATCGAAGACATAAAGGAAGGAATGGTGGATGGATGAAACAAACCGACGTTGTTGATCCGTCCTTCTCCCTTCCTCCACACAATCTACCCACCCACCCACTGACGTTGATCCGTCCTTCTCCCTTCCTCCACAATCTACCCACCCACCCACTGACGTTGTTGATCTGTCCTGACTTCCTTCCTCCACAATCTCCCCCACCCACTGACGTTGTTGATGATCCGTAGCCCTTCTCCCTTCCTCCACAATCTCCCACCCACTGACGTTGTTGATCCGTCCTGTCTCCCTTCCTCCACAATCTCCCACCCATCCACGCACTGACGCATCCCCCCTGCACTCACCCACGCCTCTCATATTGTTTTTGTTTTGTTTTTGTTTTGTTTTTTTTTATATCATCTTATTCCATATATCCCCCTCCCGCCCCTCCCCCCCCCCCCCCCCCCCCCCCCCCCCCACCTCCACTGAACGTCAATCGGCTGAAGCTTGCCCGTTCCTTCCCTGCTTGTTGTGTTGTTTTGTATCCGTGCCGCCGCTGGGCTCTCTACACACGGACACGCTTGGAGAGGGCGAGTTAATTTGACAACAAAAACAGAAGGCGAAACTCGTTTACTGGACTAACTGGCACCACACAAGGCCGAGGAGGGAAGGAAGGGGAGGGGGAGAGTGCGGGGGGGGGGGGGAGGGGGGGCAGGGGGTAGAGGGGGGGGGGGCGGGGATTTTCCAGGTCCTGTGACTGCAAGCCTGTTCCGCCGCCTTCTGTTGGACGGCTGTCAGGAAAAACAATTTAGAGAATGCCTGCCTAACTGCTGCCACCCACAAAACTATACCTCACGTATAGTCCGTTTACCGCCGCATCTCCACAATGGATTTCACTATGTTTTCCCATTTTCA
>JADBJO010011561.1:22500-47500 GCA_016801955.1 Conus betulinus | reverse complement strand
TAGCCACGAAAATGGATCCCAAATGGCTGCCGAGCAAAAACAAAGGTTACAAGTCTTTTGACCTTATTTCGAACAGTGAAGGTCGTGGGAAGAAACCCTGATCACTATCTCCCACCCACACCAATCCCACGCTCCCCTCACCCCACCCCACTCTCCTCCCGTTGTGTGCTTCGTTGGCAAAGAGGTCACGGATGGTGAGTTCGCATCCTTTTAGGCTCAGGCTGCTGAGGACAAAGTGTTGATCGACCAGGGTGTGTACGGGGGGGAGGGGCGTATGGGGGGAGGGGTAGGTCACCTGCCACATGATGTACTTTACCCCCACCCGCCCCTCCCCCCACCCTCCCATTCCCTCAGTCTTCGCTGCTGGGTCAGTGGGCAGACGTTGATGCCCGCGGTTCTCTCCCCTCGTGGTCGCTCTCTAGCAGTGAAGGTAAGGTAGATCACACGGCTCACTGCTTCCACTCAACTTCACCTAATCTTCTCACTACCATGACACCACATTGCAAGTGCGCTCAAAGTTCACAAAGTTCGCTTTAGGGAGGGGGGGGGGAGGGGGAGACGTGGGAAGGCCGCGCGGGGTAGGGTGGGGGGGGGGGGGGATCAATGGACACCAGGGGGTGGAGGGTTTGAAACTGTTGATAGTGCCCGGCAGTTTTCTGCTGAGGCAGTGTCCTTCAGGGTAGGACTTCGTTGGGGAGGTGTCTGTCAGGGTAATGTTCTGAGTTGACCCACTGGGTGTCATTCCCTTGGAGTGCTGTCCAGCCAACTGCTGGAGTCCCGTGAGTGATGATGATGATCCACTGGGGTGTTGTCCCTTGAGTGATGATCCACTGGGGTGTTGTCCCTTTGAGTGATGATCCACTGGGGTGTGTTGTCCTTTGAAAGATGATCCACTGGGGTGCTGTCCCTATGAGTGATGATCCACTGGGGTGTTGTCCCTTGAGTGACGATCCACTGGGTTGTTGTCCCGTTGAGTGATGATCCACTGGGGTGTTGTCCCGTTGAGCGATGATCCACCAGGATTATGTCCCTTGAGTGATGATCCACTGGGGTGTTGTCCCTTTGAGTGGTGACCCACTGGGGTGATGTCCCTTTGAGTGATAATCCACTAGGATTATGTCCCTTTGAGTGGTGACCCACTGGGGTGATATCCCTTTGATTGGTGATGATCCACTAGGATTATGTCCCTTTGAGTGGTGATCCACTGGGGTGTTGTCCCTTTGAGTGATGATCCACTGGGATTATGTCCCTTTGAGTAATGATCCACTGGGGTTGTGTCCCTTTGAGTGGTGATCCACTGGCGTGAAGTCCCTTGGAGTGATGATGCACGAGGGTGGTGTCCCCTGGAGTGATGACATTGCATAGCAAGCATAGCATAGCATGGCATGGCATGGCACGGCATAGCAGAGCGGAGCAGAGAACGGTACGGTATGGTATAGCATAGTATAGTATACTGTATAGCATAGCATAGCAGGGCATGGCATGGCATAGCATAAACACGGTATAGTATAGAATAATATAGTACAGTACAGTTTAGTACAGTATATTGCAATGTAGTGTGCTACATACTATACAGTACAGTATAGTATTGTGTACAACTTTTTTCTTTCTTGGGCCAAATGTGTTTTCACGGTCTAGTGTGTTCAATTTGACGTGTTCATCCGCTGTGTTATCACTGCTCTTTGATCTTCACACACACACACACACACACACACACACACACACACACACACACACACACACACACATACATACATACATACATATACACATACGATCGCGCGCACGCGCACACACACGTACGGGCGCACACATGCAAGCACGCACGCACGCACACACGCACGCGCACACACGCACACACACACACACACACACACACACACACACACACACACACACACACACACACCCAGGCATACACACCACACACACACGCACGCACGCGACACACACACACACACACACACACGCGCGCGCGCGCGCGCGCGCGCGCGCGCGCGCGCGCACGCACGCGAACACACACACACACACACACACACACACACACACACACACACACACACACACACACACACACCTGTACTGTATGTAAGGTGTCGTATGGATCTTTTAATCCTGTGACCTGGCCCGGGCCGCTCTAATCCCTGACGCCCCCATCCGTGGCGTGAAGCACTTGTCCACTCAGCTTCCACACACACCGGGGGACGGAGCCAAGCAGAAGTTAATGGGCGATTACTCTGCTCCAGCGGGTGAGAGTGATCTGCCGCTGTTGTGACCTGCGGCCCGCTTTGATGGCGGCGTCTTGAAGTGAATGCATCCAGCCCGCGGGTCGCCGCTGCCTGGGGACCTGAAGGCGACTTATTTCCGCCAGGTTTAACGCTGCACCGGCTGCCCCTCCTCTCCACCCCTCCCAAGCCCTCCGCCCCAACCCCGGGCCCTCTCCTCTCCTCCCCCCCCCCCCCCCCCCCCCCCCCCACCCCCCCCCACCCCACCCAACTTCTCCTTCGCCCGTCCCGGAGAGTTTGGCCGCTGTGTGGCGCTGTGTCAGTGAAAGGGGTTGGCACGCGTCGTGCCTGACATTGCCGACATTTTGTGGTTTCTCTGCTCCATCGGTGAGTGAGAGTAATGAGGCACCCACAACGGGCGGCGTCAAAGCCACAGCGGTCTGGTGGACATTGCTGGCATTCCTGCAATTGTTCCGTTCCCAGCTTTCATGTCCACGAGAATGTCTGAACTGGCTGACTTGTTTTTATTTATAGCCCGTCAATTCACGGAAAGATACCTGGGGAAGTTTATCCAACAGAGAGTGTCTGCAACGTCAACTATTTAGACAGCAGAATTTTTAGAAACCTTTCTCTGTCTTCTAAGAATGAAAAAAATGTTTAGCGTTGAGTGGATAACACTTAACAGCACTACAACGAATAGTTCTTCAAGATTTTTGCGTTTTAAAAACGACCTTAGATGATGATTTAAACGTGAAAGTAGACGAAAAAGAATTCCTCACTTGTGGTCTCCTTTAAAACAGGTCTATCAGATGTGAGGGATTTAGGCAGCAGTCCCTTCTTTCTGATCGTCCAGGTTTCCCTAACAGACGTTGAAACGAACCGAATCCCTCTGTTCGGCCAAGTACTGGGTCCTCTATGTTCCACTTTGTCTCTCCGCGTACTTCATCAACATCGCCGTCCTGTAACGAACAGAACTGAACCTGAACTTCCAATGCAGTTCTTCAGATTCTTCCACGATTACAATGCCTTTCAACTACGGGTGGAATTTTCAGCTCACTGTTCCAAATGCCATCTTGGTTCGTTTGCCGAACTTGTTTTTTACCCCTTTCTTTCACAACTCTCAGTTCTGCACCAAAGGAAGGATCGATCTCTATTTGTTGATACCCTATACGGTACTACATCATGAGTCCTTTACATCCTGTCTTACATCATTCGTCTTTAACATCCTGTCTTACATCATGTCAGTCCTTAATATCCGGTCTTACATCACATCAGTCCCTTAACATCCTGTCTTACATCGTTAGTCCTTAACATCCTGTCTACATCATTAGTCTTTAACATCCTGTCTTACATCGTTAGTCCTTAACATCCTGTCTTACATCGTTAGTCCTTAACATCCTCCTGCTTACATCATGTCAGTCCTTAACATCCTGTCTTACATCGTTAGTCCTTAACATCCTGTCTTACATCATGTCAGTCCTTAACATCCTGTCTTACATCGTTAGTCCTTAACATCCTGTCTTACATCGTTAGTCCTTAACATCCTGTCTTACATCGTTAGTCCTTAACATCCTGTCTTATATCATGTAGTTCTGAATGTCCAGTCTTCACCGCTGCCATTCATAATACATATTTGACTGCATATGTGTGGTTTATAAGTAGGTGTGTATGAGAGAGAGAGAGAGAGAGAGAGAGAGAGAGAGAGAGAGAGAGAGAGAGAGAGAGACGAGAAATCTTCCGCCCCAAAAGGAAAGAGCACGAAAAGTGTGCCCTGTATAATTCATTTACAAAACGCCTCAATGCCGTGGCAGGGAGTGTCTACAGACATGACAAAAATCAGTCTTCATGCTGGACTAGTGGAAGTCTCTAAAAACCACAAAACATCTTCATGCAGGAACAGTAGTTGCACAAAGCAACAAAAAGTCTTGATATAGAGACGGGATATCTGCCGCCGCCCCCCCCCCCCCCCCCCCCCCCCCCCCAAAAAAAAAAATAAATAAATAAATAAATAAATAAATAAATAAAAAAAATAAATAAATGAATAAATAAATAAATAAAAAAAATAAATAAATAAATAAATAAATAAAATAATGATAATAAACGTAATGATAATAATGATAGATAATTTTTTTTTTAAATCACAAACATCTCCATGTAGAAACAGAGAGGCTGTGATAGAAGGCATCATGCGACCTTCAACAAGAAGGATGCGATTCTGAGGAAACTGAGACCACCCAACAGAGAAGAAGTAAGAACGGGGAAAACAACAACTAAGCTGGGGGGGGGGGGGGGGGGGGGGGGGGTTTTCAACAGCGCTGTGAAGAACTTGCTCATTTTCACGCAGAAAGCATTCTTAGGGTAACATCTTATACTAAGCTTCATAGTACAAGCACCGATAGAATACAGATTCTGAGCCATTCTTAGAAAAGGGAGAGGACTCGGACTGCAGTGCTCAGGATGAGAAAGCTGGTTATCTGCCCTAACAGCCGTTATATCTGTCTCCAGCCAGTGTCATGACCAGGTTATCACCCAGTCTAAAACACTCATCACAGGCTGCTTCCTGTTGGCCAGACGCTTGCAGGACGATGTGGTGGAGGTTGCCTGTGGATGGTCATCTTCACATGGGTGTGTGAGGGGCGGCTCACTGAAAGAACATATTGGAAAATGGCCCTCGGAAGAGGGGGGGGGGCTCAGCTCAATGAGGCATGATGTTGCAATACTGCCCCTGAGGGCCTGGTCAGCCACAGTTCAACAACGGGCCATGTGGGAACAGGCTCACTGCTAAATGAATGACACACCACGTTGCAACAGGGTCTTAAGGGTCCTCTCAGCTCACATCAATGTGAGACCATGCTGGAATAGGGTCCCAAGAGACCTGATTGGCTCTGTCCAAAGAGGGGCCATGCTGGACTAGGGTCTGAGGACCTGCTGGCTCAGGTATATGAGAAAACCGTAACTGACAGAGCCTGTAATGGCGTGGTTGGCTCAGAGCTATAAAAGACCCTGCTGGGACATAGTCTCAAGGAATCTGATTGGCTCAGGTCGATGGGGGATCCTGCTAGAATATCATCCTTAGGGGTCTGGTTGTATCACTTCAATGGAGGACCTTGTTAGCATCGTGCCGTGAAGAGTCTGTTTGGATGTTAGAATAGGCTCTCGGTGGGCGGGGGGGGGGGGGGGGTGGAGGTGGGGGTGTGGGGGGGGGGGGGTCCCAGATGTTTGTCTTAGTTCTCTAAAGCACCCTGTTAGAATAGGCTCCTGGTGGGCAGGGGGGGGGGAGGATGGGGGGGGGGGGGGGTTTGTCTTAGTTCTCTAAACACCCTGTTAGAATAGGCTCCTGGGTGGGCAGGGGTGGGGAAGATGGGGGGGGCTGATTGTCTTAGTTCCAAGGGGGACCCTACTGGAAGAAGGTTCTTGGGGTCTGTGCGTTGCTGAGTTCAATGAAGAACACGTTGGAATAGTGTCACAGGCGGCCTGAGTCTCTGGAGCAAACTAAATGTGACACTGTACTTGTGGAGCAACCCAGCCTTCCATGTACTGAATGCCATTAGATTCTGGTCAGTCAGGTATGTCAGGTCCATTCGGCACTGTTGATCACATGTCAGGTCCATTCGGCACTGTTGATCACATGTCAGGTCCATTGGCACTGTTGATCACATGTCAGGTCCATTCGGCACTGTTGATCACATGTCAGTCCATTCGGAACTGTTGATCACATGTCAGGTCCATTCGGCACTGTTGATCACATATTAGGTCCATTCGGCACTGTTGATCACATGTCAGGTCCATTCGGCACTGTTGATCACATGTCAGGTCCATTCGGTACTGTTGATCAGGCATGTCAGGTCTCTTCAGCACTGTTGATCAGGCATGTCAGGTCCCTTCAGCACTGTGGATCAGGCATGTCCTCCAGAACTTCCGGTTTTAGGGCAAATCACTCGTGCCAAACAGCATTGACAAACCTAGTTGATCAATGGCTTACTAATATAAATAACGACAAAATTACAGGTGTTCTCATGGTAGATTTCATGAAAGCCTTTGATGTTATTGATCGCAATCTTCTTCTTAAAAAGCTAAAGGTATACAACTTATCAGAGAATTCGTTAGAACTCCCTATCATATATAAACGATTTACCTCTATTCATTGATAGTCTCTGTGAAATGTTCGCTGATGACACCACAATACACTGTAGTCATAAAAAAATTGAAAATATATTTGCCAGTTTACAAGAAAGTATAAACAAATTAATCACATGGTCTGAACTCAATCACATGTGTCTCCATCCTCAGAAAACGAAGTACTTGATAATAACCACCAGACAAAAGCGTCAAAATATTTCTTACGATTCCCTATCTCTTTGTATAAATAATGAAATAGTTGAAGAAGTTGATCATCATAAAGTCCTTGGTGTCATTGTAGACACAATAATTTGTCATGGTCTTCTCATGTCACAATGCTTTGCAAACTTCTATCAAAAAGATTCACCAGCTTTCAAAACTAAAAATTTTTTAGACCCAACATTGTCGTAAGCTGTTTTTTACTTTCGTACATTGAATCTCATTTGAATTACTCTTCTACATTGTGGGATTCAGCCAGTTATAACGTATTAAAACCACTCTTCAGTCTTCACAGACGGGCTGTGAAACTCATTCTTCTCAAATCTACAACTGTAACTCCCTCTGATTATAAACGTTTAGACATTTTGCCCTCTAAAATGGAAACTCATTTATAACAAAGCAATTTTCATGTTTAAGATAATGTCCAATCATGCACCACCAACTTTGAAAAATAAATTTAAAACGAAACCTGATTCGCAATGTCAGAAAGATTCAGATACCCCTACCGAGGATTGATCTTTTTAAATCTAGCCTCATTTACTCCGGTGGTTGTTTGTGGAACGACCTAGTGTCTTCATTTAATGTAATTTCGAGTCTAAATGTTTTCAAAAAACAATACTTCTCATATCTGATGCTACGCTTCCTAAAACAGTGTGACTAATGACAACATCATATAAACTTCTTTATACGTTTTCAAAATTATTATATGGATTCAAGTACAAATGATGTTTAAATGTATTTGAATGTTCATTTGTGTTCCTTCGTTACCCTTCTCTATATCTTCTGATGATATACTGTTCACCTGTCCATCTTTCATTGACGTCCTTCATTTCTCTCTCTTCTTCTTCTTCTTCTTCTTCTTCTTCTTCTTTTTTTTTTTTAATGTATTTGCATGCCTTTGTATTTTTCAGGCTAACATTCTTTTCACTATTTAGATTGTTCGTTGATTTTGAAGTCACATATGTCATCATTATTTCTTTTTTTTTTTTTTGCTTCATCGAGGGCAAGATGTAAAAAAGCCTGTATTGTGCTTATTCTTTATCCCTCATTACACACATACACACACACACGCACACGCGCGCGCGCACGTGCGCGTGCATGTTTGCTTGCACGCATGCACACACGCACGCACGAAAACACACACACACACACACACGCCACACGCACGCACGCACGCACGCACGCACGCACGCACGCACGCACGCACACACACACACACACACACACACACACACCACACACATGCAAATAATAGGAATAGAAGATATAAACTATAAACTTTAGAAAGCGGAGGAAAATGAACAATGGAAGATAATTACAACTGATGAAAGAGGTACTATATCAGTAATGGAGGACAGAATATAGTTACATATAATGGAGGCAGAAGACGTTAACAATGGCTGACAAAAGATAGACACAAACAATGAAGCCACGGAAGGTATGAATAACGGAGGACATGGGTTAAAAATATTGGACGACAACAGATATGCATAATCCAGGAAATTAGACATCAACAATGGAGGGCAGAAGACATCAACAGTGGAAGACAAAAGACATCAATAGTGGAGGGCAGAGGACATCAATCTTGGAAGTAGAGGATATATATAGTGGATGTTATAGGACATCAGTATTGGAAGTTAGAGGATATATATAGTGGAAGTTAGAAGACATCCATAGTGGAAGTTAGAGGACATCAATACTGGAAGTTTAGGGGACATCAATAGTGGAAGTAAGAGGACATCAATAGTGAAGGGTAGAAAACATCAATAGTGGAAGTTAGAGGACGTCAATAGTGGAGGGTAGAAGACATCAATAGTGGAAGTTAGAGGACATCAGTGGTTGAGGTTAGAGGACATCTGTAGTGGAGGGTAGAAGACATCAATAGTGGAAGTTAGAGGACATCAGTGATTGAGGTTAGAGGACATCAGTGATTGAGGTTAGAGGACATCAATAGTGGAGGATAGAAGACATCAATAGTGGAGGGCAAAAAAAATATGTGAATAACTCTATAATGTGAATAATTCTGTCCGGTCTTACCTCTCCACACAGGCAACAATCAGACTCATCACCGCCATGGTAACTGTAACTCTGTGTTAGCAGAACTTCCTTCAGAACAGCTTGCACGATTACAAAGAGTGCAAAACAGTGCAGCTCGGCTTGTTCTCAAAAAGCGTAAAAAATGAGCATATTACACCTTTGTTGCGTGAACTCCACTGGCTTCCCATCAAATATCGATGGCAGTTCAAAATCGCAGTTTTTGCCTATCGCTACTTTGATGGGACACTCCCACAGTAGATTTCTGCTTCTCTGTCCACCTATACAACTTCTCGGTCTCTTCGCTCATCTTCTCAAAAAAACTTCTGATGAAAATTCCTAGGCGCTCGTTAAAGACAGTCGGTGAGAGAGCATTTAGCTTTAGTGCGCCCACTCTTTGGATTCTCTTCCTGACAGCTTACGTGACGCTGCCCACATTATCTAAGTTCAAGTCAGAGTTAAAAAACATAATTCTTTAGGAAAGCCTTCTTCAACCATAATATCTAAATATTGTGTCTATTATTCTTACCTGACTTTTTATGTACTGCTGCATGCAAAACTGTATTGTTTACGCTTGAACCGATGAACTTGATAAGTGCGCCTGTGTGTGTGTGTGTGTGTGTGTGTGTGTGTGTGTGTGTGTGTGTGTGCGTGCGTGCGTGCGTGCGTGCGTGCGTGCCTCTGTGTGTGTGTGTGTGTGTGTGTGTGTGTGTGTGTGTGTGTGTTGTGTGTGTGTGTGTGTGTGTGTGAACACATGTCAGTGCGAGTGTTTGAGTGTGTGTTGAGCGCAATGAGTTGATCCTAAGAACTGCGCCAATATAAATCCATACATTATTATTATTATTATTATTATTATTTATTATAACGGAAAACAGAAGATACATATAATTCAGGAGATACATAAATAGAGGACAGATTATACAAGACAGAAGATACAATAATGGGAGACAGAAGATACAAATAATGGAAGACAGAAGATGCAAATAATGGAAGACAGAAGATAGAAATAATGGAAGACAGAAGATACAAACAATGGAAGACAGAAGAATCAAATAATGGAAGACAGAAGATATATGGACAGTGGAGGACAGAAGATCTAGAAACACAAGAGAACAGAAGAATCAATAATAATGGAGGACAGGCGATCTATGAAATATAGAGAACAGATGATGAAATGGATGGAGGACAAAAGATACAGATAATGGCAGAGAACATGCTGACATTGGAAGACGGAAGATATCTATGATGAAGGACAGATGATTTGGAAAATGAAGGACAGAAGACAGATAATGGAGGACAGTGGCTATGTGCAATGGGGGACTGAAAATATGAATAATCGAGAGAGAGAGAGAGAGAGAGAGAGAGAGAGAGAGAGAGAGACAGACAGAGACAGAGACAGAGACAGAGAGACAGACAGGCAAAGACGGACAGACAGACAAGATGGGGGAAAAAAAAAGAAAAAAGAAAGTGGAAGAGCGGGGAAGGAAGGGGAGAGGGGTACAGCACTGAGTTCTAACGGAGAGATAAAGACGAGAGAAAGCAGGAGGAAGGGAGACAGGGTGGCGGGGGTGGAGGGGGACGGAGGAGTACAGGGAGGAATGGAGAGAGAGAGAGAGAGAGAGAGAGAGAGAGAGAGAGAGAGAGAGAGATTGAGAGTGAGTGAGTGAGTGGATGACTGAGTGAGTATTTCTTCTATCCCCAAGGACGAAGGTTTTTAGGGCAAGGCGTATTCTTCCCAAATGTCGTAGTCCTACACTCTTACTCTAATTGATACCATTGACACTGACAAAACAACCCAACAGCTTTGCAAGTATGATTGTGATACCGAGGGACAATCTTCGAATAACAAAGTGATGCAGTGTCTAGCAAATTTAAGGAAAATAAATACAACTAATGAAAGAACACACACACACACACACACACACACACACACACACACACACACACACACACACACACACAGACAGACAGACAGACAAACAGACAGACAGAGAGCCAAAGAGACGGAAACAAGAGAAATAGAGACAGAGACAGACAGACAAACCACAGACAAATGAACAGACACAGACAGACAGACAAGCAGACAGATTAACAAACAGGCTTACTGACAGATCAAGGAGAGAGAGAAACACAGACAGAAAGACAGACAGAACAGACAGACAGACAGACAGAGAAAACAGGCGAGAAAGGAAGGGCGGCGAAGGGAGACAACCATGTGCAAGAGAGTGACGGGAATCTCCGTCCACCTCGCAGTGGTGTCGCCAGGACTTAGGGGAGGGAAGCGAGGCCAGACTGATTGCCGGGGACAGCCAGGCAGGGGGAAAACCTATGGCCCAGCCGCTGAAGTGGACCCCACTCATTGTCGCCCTCCCCCTCCCCCTCCGCCTCCCCGCCCTGCCACAGCGCCCCGACAGGCCCTGCCCTGAGAGGTTTCACAGGAGAAGCCGACAATTACATTCCTCTCCTCCCCTGGGGACCGTCCTTCCAGCCCGCCAGCCTGCAAGACGCCCTGAGTTCAGCCGTCTTCTGAACTTGTGGAGTGCTGCCAGCAATGGCGGGGGCTCTGTTCAAGGCTGGGCGACAGTAGTGGTGGAGTTATCTCTCCCTGTCCTTCATCTGTAAAGGAAATAGTAGCAACGGTTATGACTCTGTTCAAGGTTCTGCGGCGGTAGAGGGGTTATCTCTCCCCTGTCCTTCATCTGCAAAGGAAATAAAAGCAGGCCACACGCGTTAATTTGGATTTTGCACTAAAACACTTAATAATCCATGTCAGCGTTTTGAAGCCTGCCATATAACTTTGAGCCAGTGTTTGATGTTATGCTGAAAACTGATCAAAAAGAACAACCACAATCAGTTTTATGTTTAGGGGATCTTCCACCGATGAAATCACAAACAGTCTTCAAATACATGACCTTCCACTTAGTTGACACACATTTCAGGCCTTTGCACCCAACCCTGACCCTATCTTTGTGCCAGCTTCAAGAGAACAAAATAAGTATCCCATTCCTTTGATTTTAATCTGTCTGCTTGGAACCACCAACCTGGCTTGTACCTTGATGGCCATATGAAAGAAAATGAGGAGAATCGAATTCCAGACGCACAAAAAAATATTCTCCAAACAATCGAATTGCGGCAGCCTGTAAATACTCGACTTGGTGCATGAATTTTTGGTGTGCAGCCAGCAAGAGCAGGGGCTCTGTTCAAGACTGTGGGGTGGTAGTGGAGTTATCTCACCCTGAAACTTCACCTGTAAATGAAACCAATGTCCCACCCTACTGCTAGGCCGGATGTTGAATGCACACGTGACTTCTCAGGTGAAAGGCCATTTGTTTGTACAACCCGATGTCAACAGCACTTTTGTAGAATGCCAAAATTGTCCCAAAATCCACCACGATTCTTTTCCTGAGATATATACTTCTCAAAATCCGCTAAGGGCGTTTTCAGCGTCTTCACACAAACGAAGTGTGAGTACGTTTGGGTGATGTAAAAATGTTAAACACAGAAAAAGGGCTGGAGGTCCCCACGTCTGTCACAGTGAGGTACAGACTACATACCAGCAGAGCCCAACAGTAAACAATGGACTTAGTTACCATGGTTCAGTCTGTAAACCCAAGCTGAGGGCAGAAAAGAAAATGAAAATTGTTACCATGGTTCTGTCGTTCAACCTAAGGCTGAGGGGAGAAAAGAAAACAATGAAATTAGTTACCCATGGTTCTGTCATTGAACCCAGGCTGAGGGGTAGGAACCAACAGAGCCCAAAAGAAAACAAGAAAATTGGTTACCATGGTTCTGTCTTTGAACCCAAGGCTGAGGCGAAACAATTTAAATTGGTTACCATGGTTCTGTCTTTGAACCCAAGGCGAAACAACGAAACATGAAATTGATTACCATGGTACTGTCTTTGAACCCAAGGCTGAGGGGTAGGACCAACAGAGCCCAAAAGAAAACAAGTAAATTGGTTACTATGGTTCTGTCTCTGATTCTGTTGCTGTCCTCAACCAACCTTTTTTATAAGTGCGAAACGAGGAGTGTGAGCTTGTGAGTTGTCTCCCCTCTCTGAGCCGCACGATGATTGGCAGTTAGCTGCCAGTCATCACTGGAGCAGAATAATGGGTCCATCACTCTCATCGGACCTCAGGTGTGATAACCTTGAAGGAGGGCTTCAAGTCCGTCACGTGGTATGGACTTCCTCCTGGCTGGGGGCTGTCTAGGTAAGTGGGCTGTCACAGAGGTTACAGGAAGTATCTTCCCACCACCCGTTCACCCAAACAAGCTGATAACTAAGCAAACACAACAAAGAAGGCGATGTGCAAACAACTTTATTGACACTACAAAGGGTTTTGAAACTTGAGCTATCTGAAGTACAGAAGCATGGAAAACTAAAGGATTGGAAAAAAAAAACTGAGGTTACTAGAACCATGAAAAACTAAAGAACTGTGGGAAAAACGAATGGGTAATGAAACAATGGAAAGCTGAAGAATTGTGGGAAAACAAAGGGTAATGAAACAATGGAAAACTGAAGGACTGTGGAAAACAAAGGGGTAATGAAACAATGGAAAGCTGAAGAATTGTGGGAAAACAAAGGGTGATGAAACAATGGAAAGCCAAGGAACTGAAGAGTTGAAACAATGGAAAGCTGAAGGACTGTGGGAAAACAACAGGGTAATGAAACAATGGAAAGCTGGGGAACTGTGGGTAAACAAAGGGTACTGAAACCATAGGCATCTGAAGGAAATCTGAGTCAGGCACATGAAGCCAAACAGAAGACCTTTTAGACAAAAGGAGAGTGTTGGAGTCAGGGAGAAAGCCAACACAGACCTTTTATCCAGAAAGGAGAGTGTGGAGCCAGGGACATGAAACCAAACAGAAGACCTTTTATCCAGAAAGGAGAGTGGGGAGTCAGGGAGATGAAACCAAACAGAAGACCTTTTATCCAGAAAGGAGAGTGGGGGAGTCAGGGAGGTGAAGCCAAACAAGAGACTCTCCAGCCTGGCAGGGGCGGATCGGGGGCATCCAGAGAGCTAGTGCTACGAATCAGAGTCCAGGGGACTCGTCTGGAGGGAGCCACCCAGGTTGCCAAATTTGATCCGATCGCCTGGAGCTACGGAGTGACATCAGCATCCTCAGAGAGCTACAGAGTTACATCGGTATCTTCAGAGAGCTATGGAGTTACATCGGTATCTTCAGAGAGCTACAGAAATACATCAGTATCTTCAGAGAGCTATGGAGTTACATCGGTATCTTCAGAGAGCTATGGAGTTACATCGGTATCTTCAGAGAGCTACGGAAATATATCAGTATCTTCAGAGAGCTATGGAGTTACATCGGTATCTTCAGAGAGCTATGGAAATACATCAGTATCTTCAGAGAGCTATGGAGTTACATCAGTATCTTCAGAGAGCTATGGAGTTACATCGGTATCTTCAGAGAGCTATGGAGTTATATCAGTATCTTCAGAGAGCTATGGAGTTATATCTGTATCTTCAGAGAGCTATGGAGTTATATCAGCATCTTCAGAGAGCTATGGAGTTATATCTGTATCTTCAGAGAGCTATGGAGTTATATCAGTATCTTCAGAGAGCTATGGAGTTATATCAGCATCTTCAGAGAGCTATGGAGTTATATCAGTATCTTCAGAGAGCTATGGAGTTACATCAGCATCTTCAGAGAGCTATGGAGTTATATCAGTAGCTTCAGAGAGCTATGGAGTTACATCAGTAGATTCAGAGAGCTATGGAGTTATATCAGTATCTTCAGAGAGCTATGGAGTTATATCAGTATCTTCAGAGAGCTATCGAGTTATATCAGTATCTTCAGAGAGCTATTGAGTTATATCAGTATCTTCAGAGAGCTATGGAGTTATATCAGCATCTTCAGAGAGGTATGGAGTTATATCAGTATCTTCAGAGAGCATGGAGTTTGTCAGTCAATCTTCAGAGAGCTATGGAGTTATATCAGTAGCTTCAGAGACGTTTGCAGAAAATTTAAGAGCATTTCAGTCATGAAACAACTAACGAGTTGACGAAGCTGTATTCAGATCATGATTTTCTTTGTTCATTTCTCATAGCTAGGCAGAGGAGTGCAATATTGTCTTTATGGCATGCATGGTGTTTTCATTTTCTTCTTCTTTTTTTTCTTTTTTTTTTCTTTTGGGCACAGATATTGTTTGACGGGTGGGGGGCGCTCGGAGTTTATTTCATAGAATTTCTCTTTTTCCGAATGCTTTTGCTCCTGTAACCTTTGTGAGCGTCCCAATTGAGTGACAGTGTGTGTGTGTGTGTGTGTGTGTGTGTGTGTGTGTGTGTGTGTGTGTGTGTGTGTGTGTGTGTGTGTGTGTGTAGTACAACACACTATGTTAATCTGACAGTAAATGGTTTCAGTCAGTTAGTCAGTGTGTGTGTTTCAGATGCTAATTTGTTGAAATTTGTAAAGTACCCCGTAGTCTGTAGTGTTCTATAGGCGCTATAGAAATTGTCTTAATTGTTATTATCATTATCATTGCCATTATCCGTATCCCCATGCATCCATGTGTATGATAATGACATGTTAATAAGAATGGAGGCTCATGGGAACTCCATATCACAAAATGTATATATAGATATAGAAATGTATATTCATTTATTCACACACACACACACACACACACACCACGCACGCACGCACGCACGCACGCACGCACGCACGCACGCACGCACGCACATACATACATACATACATACATATACATACATATATATATATATATATATATATATAGTATATAAAGCATTCTGACACAATGTACAAATACAACCACCAAATTTGCTTATGGAGAGAGAGAGAGAGAGAGAGAGAGAGAGAGAGAGAGAGAGAGAGAGAGAGAGAGAGAGAGAGAGAGAACTCGAATATATTCTATGAAGGTCATAGTCCTTTAGAAGGGGCGTGTGTAAGGAAACTCTTGATTGACAAATTTAAAAACGGTATATTAACACATATACAACATTCATGACAAAAAATATAATGCAACGACCGCTATCGTCTTGAAATTTGATAAGAGAGAGAGAGAGAGAGAGAGAGAGAGAGAGAGAGAGAGAGAGAGAGAGAGAGGAGGGGAGGGAGGGAGGGAGGGAGGGAGTTCACAATTCACGATCAACGCATCCAAACAGTTCCCACATTTTATCAAACGGTGAAGACACACACACACACACACACACACACACACACACACACACACACACACACACACGCACACACACACACGCACCTCTCTCTCTCTCTCTCTCTCTCTCTCTCTCTCTCTCTCTCTCTCTCTCTGCTTCTCTTCATAGCTTCTCCTACCTCCCCCCCTAACAACCCACATCCCCCCACCACCACTACCTCCCCACCCACCCCTGGCTCTCTCCCCTGTCTCATTCTGTCCTCCATCGAAGATCGCTCCATCAGGGAGGAGATTCAATTAAAGATCCATGGGTGGGGGGGGAGGGTGGGGAAGGGGGGGGGGGGGGAAGGGGGAAGAAAACAATGAAGCCTTTCCATTAGCAGAGTGTCGTCTGCGCCAAGGCTGATGAAGATGGAAAGCGGCGGAGCGGTGATAACTCCAAGTCGTCGTCGTTGTCGTCGTCGTCGTTGTCGTCGTCGTCGTCGTCGTTGTCGTCGTTGTGGGTGACGGTGGCGTCTGTGGCTGCAAGAAATGATGAGAAAAGTTAGGAGTGTGGAAAGAGTGTCTGTCTGTCTGTCTGTCTGTCTGTCTGTCTGTCTGTCTGTCTGTCTGTCTCTCTCTCTCTCTCTCTCTCTCTCTCTCTCTCTCTCTCTCTCATCTCCTCTCTCTCTCTCTCTCTCTCTCTCTCTCTCGTTTCAAAACTAAGGGGATGTGGTGTAGCGTATATGGACTAGTCCGCACGCAGTGACGCCGCCTTAATGAAACTGAAACTGAAACTGAAACTCTGTCTCTCTCTGAGGGGCTCTATGTCTGGCTGGCTGGCTGACTGGCTGGCTCTCTCTCTCTCTCTCTCTCTCTCTCTCTCTCTCCTCTCTCTCTCTCTCTCTCTCTCTCTCTCTCTCTCTCTCTCTCTCTCAAAATCCAGTTCCGAAGAAAAATAGTGTGTCCCCAAGACTAAACGGAAATCAGTTGGCCAAAGATTATTCCACTGTCCAGCCCCAGTTACCGAGCACTCCCTGCCATCCTCTCTCAGATCCATCCAGACCCTGAGCACCTTCAACACTGAAGAGTTACCTTTTGTTCATGGAAGTAACCAAACCTAAGAGCAGAACACACTGGACATTTTGGGATTCGTTCTCTAATTTAACGTCTATCCACCTAACAGTGATCTTAGACGGTATGTAAGTGTTATCTGTGTGTGTGCATGTGGTGTTTGGGGTGTATGCATGCGAACGGTTGGTGTTGATCTTGGGCGTACGTAGGTATGTATATTGCAATTAGGCCTAGATAAAATAAAATAAATAAATAATAAAATAAAAAAAAAAACCCACATAACTGAATCCAAAACTTTAAAAGAAACACTAAATAAGCAACTAACACCAAGATGGGGAAAATAACATAGACGTTAAAGTAAATGTCCAGTTGGGCTCTTATTCAGCCCTTGAACAACTTAAAAAATGTTCGATTCGTTAGAGATTACGTCTTCAAAGACTGACATCGACGGTTCAGTGTTCAACAACCAAGCAGATAAATAGGGTTTCATTCTATCGCACAAAAAAGTAGATGGAACGGAGTGATTTGCTGGCCACAAATACAAGTCACATGTTTACAGAATTTGGTTTTAAAGGCATCAAGCCTCAATCTAAAAATCAAACTTTTTAAAATCCACTCTTGGTAGAGATTCTTGACACCTGTTTTATTGTCTGATATCTTGTTAAACAATATCCCCTTTTCGTTTTTTGGTGCCTTTTCCCTTCTTTGAAATAGAGTTCCAGGATACGTCTTTTAAAAGACTATAACTCTCATGTAAGGATAAAGGAATGCATATCTTTGTTAAATCAGTTTCAGTGATAGCACCTTTTTTGGCTAATTGGTCTACCCTTTCATTCGCAGATAATCCACAGTGAGATGGATTGTTTGTGCATGTGTACTTGATGCGCTTTGAGCCTATATCAAGAAATATTGTACTGTATGAAAGTGGATATCATTATCATTATCAATAGTAGTAGTAAGAATATGACCATTATCATCATCATTATTATTCACATGTCACCCACAACAACGGCCAAACTGTACCCATCTTCCGTATGTTTGTAAAAGATGATATGCGTGCGTTCACACACAAAACCTCGGTTAAAAGTCTCGTTTTGGGAAATGGACTCAGAACCCACGTCAACTCCTTAGGAAAAATCCACCTGTAACAAAACATCCCAGCGGAGATTCGAACCCGCTACCCTAGGATCTCCGGGATTATGAATGGCGTGCTCTACCTGCTGAGCTATTGCGGCAATGTATTCACATAAAGATATATCTGACGCTGATGCCGGGCATTGTCTTGGAACGTCCGGAGAGGTCCGGCGTGTAAGGTGATGTCATACCCCACTGTCCAGGACTGGTGAGCGGACGTCGGTCCTGGTCCTATGCAGAAGGTGAAGGTCACACTGAGTGCTCTGTGGTCACTTCACTGTGGGCCATCCTCTTCCGCTTCGTGTTAACGTGGAATTTCATGCAAATTATGCATCCACCATCAGGGAGTTGGCGATCCCCACACACTAAAAATCCTGTTCACTCTTCATAGACGTTCTCTGCAATTATAAAAGAGATCTCAAATGAGCCAGAGAATAGTAAACAGCAAATAACGGACAAACGAATGCTGCCCCCAAACACTGGATCGCCTGGCAGAAATGATAGCACACAGCACACAGAACCAACCATTAGTTCTGTTTCATTTTTGTTTCAACGTTATCAAATTCGGACTGCGAAAACTTGGTCATTTTACTGTTAGATTTAAACTTCAAATAGAACCAAAGAATTCTTACGTTAAAAATTTTCTCAGGCTCTGCTTCACCTTCCCCTGCAGTGGAATTGGAATCTGATGGTCACCGCCATGTCTGTACTACCCCCACTGCCATGTCCATGAAATAAGGCTGCCTATACTACCCCACACTGCTGCCATGTCCATGAAATAAGGCTGCCTGTACTACCCCCCACTGCCATGTCCATGAAATAAGGCTGCCTATACTACCTCCACTCTTGCCATGTCCATGAAATAAACGCTGCCTATACTACCTCCACTGCCATGTCCATGAAATAAGGCTGCCTATACTACCCCCACTGCCATGTCCATGAAATAAGGCTGCCTATACTACCCCCACTGCCATGTCCATGAAATAAGGCTGCCTATACTACCTCCACTGCCATGTCCATGAAATAAGGCTGCCTATACTACCCCCACTGCCATGTCCATGAAATAAGGCTGCCTATACTACCTCCACTGCCATGTCCATGAAATAAGGCTGCCTATACTACCTCCACTGCCATGTCCATGAAATAAGGCTGCCTATACTACTACCCCCCTGCCATGTCCATGAAATAAGGCTGCCTATACTACCCCCCACTGCCATGTCCATGAAATAAGGCTGCCTATACTACCTCCACTGCCATGTCCATGAAATAAGGCTGCCTATACTACCTCCACTGCCATGTCCATGAAATAAGGCTGCCTATACTACCCCCACTGCCATGTCCATGAAATAAGGCTGCCTATACTACCCCCACTGCCATGTCCATGAAATAAGGCTGCCTATACTATTCCCACTGCCATGTCCATGAAATAAGGCTGCCTATACTACCTCCACTGCCATGTCCATGAAATAAGGCTGCCTATACTACCCACACTGCCATGTCCATGAAATAAGGCTGCCTGTACTACCTCCACTGCCATGTCCATGAAATAAGGCTGCCTGTACTACCCCCACTGCCATGTCCATGAAATAACGCTGCCTGCACTACCCCCACTGCAGTGGAATCTGATGGTCACCGCCATGTCATGAAATAAGGCTGCCTCCAGCTACGGCAGATTTAGAAATCGTCTTCTCTGCTCTGGCGGTTTCTTGGGGATTTTGTATTTAATACCTACCTGACAACATTGTCTGTAATCTTTTTTCAAAGGTTCATTATTTACCATTAATACTTTTTCCAGTTCATCTCTCTCTCTCTCTCTCTCTCTCTCTCTCTCTCTCTCTCTCTCTCTCTCTCTCTCTCTCTCTCTCTCTCTTAATGCATTATTTTTACTTCCTTGCAAACGTTTTCTCGATCCCTTCATTTAGTTTATGCGTTTTGTTGATTCCTATGGTATCTATCAAACTGCTTTATTTCTTTATTCATAGTTTCCTCTCCTTAGGTCCAGATGCGAAAAAAAAGCAAATTAATTAGTGCTATTCCGGTTTATTTTTTCCCCCTTCACTTAAAAGTGAGTCGCTCTCGGCTCAACCGATACGACGTCTTGACTCTATACGAAGGGGGATAACTCTGCTGCGACCTCTCGCCCACTTTCAGGTCATCTGAATGCGGAGGTTCACAGAGGGCGATAATCTTACCGCCATCTTCCATGCCATCTGATTCTCGCCTCCATAACGGGCAATAATTTTGCCGCAATCTCTCCTCCAATTCTGGCTTATCTTCATTTCCCAGCTCCACAAAGGGAGATAATTCTTCAGCGACCTCTCCTCCAACTCTGGGTCATCTGAAGCCCCTGTGTGTGTGTGTGTGTGTGTGTGTGTGTGTGTGTGTGTGTGTGTGTGTGTGTGTGTGTGTGTGTGTGGTGCATTTCTCAAAAAAAAAAAAAAAAGAAGAAGAAGAAGAAGAAAGCTGTTTTAAGTCAGTAGAGGGAATGCCAGGGTGTGGAGGGGGAGTGGGGGTGGAGAGCACACACACACACACGCGCGCGCGCGCGTGCACACACACACGTGCGCGCGCGCGCGCGCGCGTGCACAACACACACACACACACACACACACACACACACACACACGGAGAGAGAGAGAGAAAGTCCGATCCTGCGGACGAAAGGTCTCGGAGCAGGCAATATGAAAAGTTCTGTCTTCAAGATGGGTTACGATGGTCTGCATAGGCCGCTAGTGAAGGATTTTACATTAATGACATGCTTCCTAGCTAGCTTTTCATTTTCATTCTCATTTTGTTTACCCCCACCCCCCCCCCCCCCCCCCCCCCCCCCCCCCCCCCCCCCCCCCCCCCTTCCTTCCAATCTTTGCCAAGTCATTAATATAATGATGGAGGAATTATTAGCCTGCGCTTGTTGTCTCCCACACTAAGTAGTTCAATATACAAGCAAGACAACGCAACAGAACACAACACACACAGAGACAGACAGACAGACAGAGACAGAGAAAGAGACACACACACAGAGATTCAAACGGGTTTATTTCTCTTCAGCCAGGGTCCACAGAAACGTACAGACCTTTTGGCAATGCAGACCTGTACACAGATTTGGGCTGAAGTTTGGAGTTTTAAACACATCGCCATCATCATCACTAATGACAACATTCATGGCTAAAACAAAAGGGGGAAAAAAAGAGGAAAACAGAAAAGAAAATATGTAGTATTGAGAAGGGGAGGAGAGAGGGACAGGCGGGGTATTGAAAAGGAGGACGGCGAGGGGGGGGGGGGGGAGGGGGGGCATGAAAAAGAAAAGAATGAGCAGGATTATGAGAAAAGCGGGCAGGAATGTGATTAAAAAGGAAAGTAAGAAGAGTAGAGAGAAACTGAAGAAGAGGAGGACGACGATAGTGAGGAGGTGGGGGGGGGGGGTGGAGAAGGGAGGAACGTTTAAACCAGAAGGGTCTATCCAAGGTTTCATTCCCGCCAAACGACAGTCTGAAAAAAAGGATTACATTTTTCAATCGATAGAGACAGGAGAAGACAAAATTCTCAGGGCAAACCAATGGAAACACCATTTCCGAAGACATTTTTTGTCATGTTTTCCACAGGAAGGACTACGGTTAAATTAGGGTAGATTGGATCGGGATTAGGGTTAAATCATGGGAGATTTACGTTTGGTGTTAAGGTTGAGTTAGGACAGATTTAGGGTTTGGAATCAGGGTTAAATTCGGGTAGATTTAAGCTTGGAAATAGGATTCAATTACGGTGTATCTAAGTTAAGCGGTAGCGGTCAATTAAGGAACATTTTGGACTGAGAGTAGGATTAAATTAAGGTAGATTTAGGACTGCGGTAGGGGTTGAAATTGAGACAGATTTAGGGTTGGGGGTAGGGTTAGATTAGGGTAGATTAACAGCTGGGGTAGTGTTAGATTGGGGTAGATCAAGGACTGGGATTAAGGTCAAACTAGGGAAGATTTAACGTTAGGTGTATAGCTAAACTAGGGTAGATTTAGGAATTGGGGTTAGGGTCGAGTTAGGGTAGATTTAGCGTTGTGTGTAGGGTCAAATTAGGGTAGATTTAGGAAAGGGGTTAGGGTCAAATTAGGGTAGATTTAGGAATGGGGTTAGGTCAACCTAGGGTAGATTTAGGAATGGGTTTAGGGTCAAATTAGGGTAGATTTAGGATGGGGTTAGGGTCAAATTAGGGTAGATTTAGGAATGGGGTTAGGGTCAAATTAGGGTAGATTTAGGAATGGGGTTAGGGTCAACGTAGGGTAGATTTAGGAATGGGCTTAGGGTCAAATTAGGGTAGATTTAGGAACTGAGGTTAGAGTCAAATTAGGGTAGATTTAGAAATGGGGTTAGAGTCAAATTAGGGTAGATTTGAGGCGGGTGGTAGGGTCAAATTAGGGTAGATTTGAGACTGCGGGTAGAATGCAATTTTAAGGCAGGGGGTTTGGGGTCGTGCATTTCGCAACAGAACAGTTTCCCGGGCTGCTTACCAACAGGACCATCTCTGAAAACGTCAACACGCTGCCTTCTGGTGACCTTTGCAGAAAGCGCTAATCACCGACCTTTCCGCTTACCTGCCCTTTCTCTCTCGCTCCTCTGGCCTTTCTCCTTCCCGCTGACCACTCGGTCCACGCTGACCTGTCCACCACACCTGTCCACTCTGCACCCGGCTACCCGCTTGACCCACGGCGGAAAGGAATGTTGTTGACCACTTGTTTCTCCTCACCCTGACACACACGGTACTCTCCCTTCTTTTCTTCTTTTTATTTTTAGAAATGGGAGTTGCTTCCCTTATTGTCCAGATTAACTCACGCGCTGAAGGGTGAAATGGGAGCCGCTCGTGGCGCCCTCTACGCTGACATCAGGTGCGCCTGAGCGGAGATGAGGGACACGATCTTCGGTACGTGAGGTAGCGCGTGAACCCTTGGAGTGGGAGAACTTGCCGAGGAAGTTGATGACAGGTGCGTGTCCTATAGTCCCCAAACACAGCGCCCCTGCCGACGGCAGCCCCTTCAAAGACCAGCAGAAGGACAGTGGCAAAGAGAGCTCACTTACAAGCCTGACAGGCTTCAATGAAGCATTCACCAGCAGCCAGAGCGCTAGCGGCAGTTGTAGCATAAACACAGTGGCGGAAAGGACAACAACGAAATGAGCAGTAGGTGCGGCACAAACAGCGTTGAGATGAATAGAGAGCAGCAGCGACAACGGTTGGAGCACTAGGGGCAGCGGCATCAGCAACAGGAATGGCAGGAACAACAGAACCAGTCAGGAGTATTAGCAGCAGCAATGGTAGGAGTAAAAGCAGCATCAGCAACAATAGGAGTAGTAGGTGTAGCAGCAGCAACATTACATAGGAATAATAGGGTTATCAGCAAAAATAATGGTAATAACAGGAGCAGCGGCAGAAACTGTCAGGGTTATGGGGAAAGTAGTAGCAGGACCAGGAACGGGAGGAAAAGCAGATTATCAGCAACAGCAGTGTAGGAATAATGGGAGAAGCAGCAACAGTAGCAGTAACAGGATTAAGAGCAACAGCAGGAATAATAAGATCAGCAGTAACAGTAGGAGTAACAGGATTAGCAGCAACTGTAGGAGTAATAGGATCAGCAGCAACAGCAGGAGTAACAGGAATAGCAGCAACAGCAGGAGTAATAGGATCAGCAGCAACAGTAGGAGTAATAGGTTGAGCAATAACACCAGGAGTAATAGGATTAGCAGTAACGGTAATGGGATGAGCAGCATCAGTAGGAGTAATAAAAGTAGCAATATCAGCAACTGTCAGAGTAATGGGATTAGCAACAACAGTAGCAGGAATAGAATTAGCAACAACAGTAGCAGGAATACGATTAGCAACAACAGTAGCAGGAACAGAATTGGCAACAAGAGCAGCAAGAACAGGATTAGCGATAACAGTAGCAGGAATAGGATTAGCAAACAACAGTAGCAGGAATAGGATTAGCAACAACAGTAGCAGGAATAGGATTAGCAGCAACAGTAGCAGGAATAGGATTAGCGACAACAGTAGCAGGAACAGGGTTAACAACAACAGTAGCAGGAATAGGATTAGCAACAACAGTCACAGGAACAGGACTAGCAACAACAGTAGCAGGAACAGGATTACCAACACAAGTAGCAGGAATAGGATTAGCAACAACAGTAACAGGAACAGAATTAGCAACAACAGTAGCAGAATACGATTAGGAACAACAGTAGCAGGAATACGATTAGCAGCAACAGTAGCTGTGATAGGACAAGTAACAACAGTCGCAGGGATAGGATTAGTAACAACAGTCGCAGGGATAGGATTAGTAACAACAGTCGCAGGGATAGGATTAGTAACAACAGTCGCAGGAACAGGGTTAACAACAACAGTAGAAGGAACAGGATTAGCAACAACAGCAGCAGGGATAGGATTAGCAACGACTGTAACAGGAATAGGATTAACGACAACAGTAGCAGGAATAGGATTAGCAACAACAGTCACAGGAACAGGACTAGCAACAACAGTCACAGGAACAGGATTAGCAACAACAGTCACAGGAACAGGATTAGCAACAACGGTCACAGGTACATGATTAGCAAGAACAGTCGCAGGAACAGGGTTAACAGCAACAGTCATAGGAATAGGACTAGCAACAACAGTAGCTGTGATGGGATTAGCAACAACAGTAGCAGGAATAGGACTAGCAACAACAGTAGCAGGAATAGGACTAGCAACAACAGTAGCTGTGATGGGATTAGCAACAACAGTAGCAGGAACAGGACTAGCAACAACAGTAGCAGGAACAAGGTTAACAACAACAGTAGCAGGAATAGGATTCGCAACAACAGTCGCAGGAACAGGATTAGTAACAAAAGTCGCAGGAATAGGATTAGCAACAACAGTCACTGGAACAGGCTTAGTGTCATCGGTAGTAGTAACTGGAGTAGCTCAGCAGTAGCATAGAGTGTAAGAAAGGCAGTAACAGTGTGTGAAGTATCAGTGGAAGCAGCAGCAGGAGAAAACAGGAATGTCAGTAGAGAAAAACAACAGAAGAAGTAACATCAGTAGTAACAATCGTCTCCCTGTCAG
>JADBJO010011561.1:7500-12500 GCA_016801955.1 Conus betulinus | reverse complement strand
GTGGTCTTGGTTTGGTTCCGTCGGGGTCACCGGCATCGGCGAGTCCATGGGGGCTGTCGTTGGATGGACGTGGTTGCGCCCTCCGGAGGGAGAGCTCTCTCATGCCGGCTCCGCGACTACGCAATTATTGTCGTCAGTAGGTGGTGTCCTGCGTATGACAGATCAGAACAGGCACCACTGAATTCCACCGAAGTGATTCGGCAGCAGTGCAGTATCTTCTCCGGTGGGTCGCCTCTTGACGACTTGACATTGACTGCTTCTTGTGGATTGTCGGTGCCGGGGCTGCGGCGGGGCCGACCAGGCTGTGGTTGTGGACGGAGTGTTGGAATGAGCGGCGTGGGTGCACTGCCTCCGAGGTGGCCCAGAGGTTGGGACAGCAAAAAGAAAAGAAACAACACAAACAAACAAACAAACAAAAACCATGACCACATCATTGAAAGATTATAGTCCATTCCTAAACATGACTACACCATTGAAAGATTCCTTTCCATTAATACATGACCACACATTTGAAAGATTATATTCCATTGATAAACAACACCACACCATTGAAAGATTATAGTCCATTGATAAACATCACCAAATCATTGAAAGATTATAGTCCATTCATAAACATCACCACATCATTGAAAGATTATAGTCCATTGATAAACATCACACTGCTGAAAGATTATAGTCCATGAATAAACACCACCACCCCATGGAAAGATTATATTCCATTAATAAACATCACCACCCCTTTGAAAGATTGTAGTCCATGAATAAACATCACCACACCACGGAAAGATTATAGTCCATGGATAAACATCACCACATCAGTGTTTAACCTTTGCCCTTTATTTCTCAGCTGGTAAATGCCCCCCACTTGACTCATTTAAAGTCGTTCTTTTTGGAGAAAGATATCGTCACTTTGGGATATTTCAGCTCGGTTACCCTTTTTATTTGTTTTCCTTTTTAGCTGCCAGGTTCAACATCTTGACTTTGTGCTGATGGTGGTGGTGGTGGTGGTGGTGGTGGTGATGGTGGTGGTTGTGTGGTTATTGTTGTTTCAGATGTGATGTTCTTGTTCTCAGCAATCGTGTAACTGTATGTATTTGTGTGAGTGTATGTGTATGAGTGTATGCACTGGTGTGTGCGCGTGTGTGTGTATGTGTGTGTGTGTGTGTGTGTGTGTGTGTGTGTGTGTGTGTGTGTGTGTGTGTGTGTGTGTGTGTGTGCGTGCGTGCGTGTATGCTTTGTGTGCTGTGTGTGCGTGTGTGTCTGTGTGCGCACGCGTGAGTGCGTGTGCGCATGTGCGTGCGTGTGTGTGCCCGTGAGTGTGCGTGCGTGTGTGTGTGTGTGTGTGTGTGTGTGTGTGTGTGTGTGTGTGTGTATGTGTGTGCGTGCGTGCGTGCGCGCGCGCGCGTGCGTGTGTGCGTGCGCGTGTGTGCGTGTATGTGTGCGTGCGCGTGTGTGCGCGTGTATACGTGTGTGTGAATGTGGGTACGTGCGTGCGTGCGTGTGCATGCGTGTGCACGCGCGCTGCGCGTGCGTGCGTGCGTGCGTGCGTAGTCCATGACGTGGACTTCACGCCCTACGCAAAACGTCCCTCACTACGTCGTTCCTGTCTAAAAATAAAAACGGAAAATCCTTTAATTAGTTCCGGGATTTTCCAGTAGCAGACCTTTCTCTACGTGCGACCAAAGATAGTAGGACTAGGTTTTCCGACACCCAATATTGAAACAGCTGCACTGTTTGCCAGTTTACACCCAAGGTGTGCTTTCCTGCTGCTATATATAGAACCAGAGATGAAAGTAACGCTCCATTTCTTCTCAGGAACTCCCTGTCTATTACGCCGACGGAAAGTTTGGTTGTGCAATGTCGACTGCCCCAGGCAAATCTCTTGCAGGGAAACTTCCATATCATTTTGTTTCCTGTTCAATGCCCATGGTGCTAGCAGCATGGTATTACACTGCACAGCAAGATACTGCGCACTCCCAGCGCAGTGAAGCGCGATAGAGTAAACATAGCACAGCACAGTACAGCACATGACACAGCACAGTACAACACAGTACAGCACAGCACCGCACAGCACAGCACAGAACAGTAAGTACAGAACAGCACAGTACAGCACAGCACAGCACAGCACAGCACAACACAGTAAAGTACAGCACAGCACAGCACAGAACAGTAAGTACAGAACAGCACAGTACAACACAGCACAGCACAGCACAGCACAACACAGTAAAGTACAGCACAGCACAGCACACTACAGTAGAGTGAGTGCAGTACAGCACAGCACAGCACAGTACAGTAAGTACAGCACAGTACAGCACAGCACAGTACAGCACAGCACAGTACAGCACAGCACAGCACAGTACAGTACAGCACAGCATAGTACAGCAGAGGACAAATTTGCACAGCACAGAACAGCAGAGCACAGCACAGTACAGTACAGTACAATACAGCACAGCACAGTACAGCACAACACAATACAGCACAGCACAGTACAGTCCAATACAGAACAGCACAGCACAGTACAATACAATACAGCACAGCACAGTACAGCAGACCACAATACAGCGCAGCACAGCACAGCACAGTACAGCACAGTGCAGCACAGTACAGCACAGCACAGTACAGTACAGCACAGCACAGCACAGTACAGTACAATACAGCTTGCACAGTACATTGCAGCACAGCACAGTACAGCACAACACAATAAGCACAGCACAACACAGCACACAGTACAACACAGCACAGCACAGTACAGCACAACACAGCACAGCACAGCACGGCACAGCACAGCACAGTACAGTAAAGCACAACAGAACAGCACAGTACAATACAGCACAGTACAGTACAACACAGCACAGTACAGTACAATACATACATACAGCACAGCACAGTATATTACAGCGTTGGACAGTACAGCACAACACAATACAGCACAGCACAACACAGCGCAGTACAACACAACACAGCACAGCACAACACAGCACAGTACAACACAACACAGCACAGCACAGCACAGCACAACACAGTACAGTACAGCGCAGCACAGCACAGCACAGCACAGCACAGCACAACACAGCACAGTAAAACACAACACAGCACAGCACAGCACAACACAGTACAGTACAGCGCAGCACAGCACAGTACATTACAACACAGCATATCACAGTACAGCATAGCACAGCACAGTACAGTACAGCATAGAACAGCATAGCATAACACAGCACAGCACAGTATAGCACAGAAAAGCACAGCATAGCACAGCATAGTACAGTACAGCACAGCACAACACTACACAGCACAGCACAGTAGAGTACAGTACAGCACAGTACAGCATACCACAGCACAGTACAGTACAGCATAGCACAGCATAGTACAGTACAGTACAGCACAGCACAGTACAGTACAGTACAGCACAGTACAGTACAGAAGCACAGCACAGCACAGTACAGTACAACACAACACAGCACAGTACTGTACAACACATCACAGTACAGTACAGTACAACACAACATAGCACAGTATAGTACAACAACACAGCACAGAACAGTACAGTACAACAGAGCACACTACAGTACAGTACAGTACAGCACAATACAGAAGAGTACAGCACAGTACAGTACAACAGAGCACAGCACAGCACAGTACAACGCAGCACAGCACAGTACAACACAGCATAGCGCAGCACAGCACAGCACAGCACAGTACAGCACAGAACAGCACAGTACAGCAGAGCACAGTACAGCACAGCACAGCACAGTACAGCACAGCACAGTACAGCACAGCACAGCACATTACAGCACAGCACAGTAGAGTACAGTAAACACATTACTGTTCAGCACAGTACAGTACAGCACAGTACAGCAGAGCACAGTATAGTACAGTACAACACACATACTGTACAACACAGTACAACACAGCACAGTACAGCACAGTACAGTACAGCACAGCGTAGAACAGCACAGTACAGCACAGTACAGTACAGTACAGTACAGTGCAGCACAGCACAGCACAGCACAGTACAGCAGAGCACAGTAGAGTACAGTACAACACATTACTGTTCAGCACAGTACAGTACAGCACAGCACAGTACAGCAGAGCACAGTATAGTACAGCACAACATATTACTGTACAGCACAGTACAGCACAGCACAGTACAGCACAGTACAGTACAGCATAGCATAGAACAGCACAGTACAACACAGCACAACACAGTACAGTACAGCACAGTATAGTACAACACAGAACAGTACAGCACAGTACAGAACAACACAGTACAACACAGCACAGCACAGCACAGTACAGCACAGCACATCACAGTACAGTACAGCACAACACAGTACAGTACAGCACAACACAGTACAGTACAGCACAGCACAGCACAGCACAGTACAGTACAGCACAACACAGTACAGTACAGCACAGTACAGTACAGCACAGCACAACACAGTACAGCACAGCACAGTACAGCACAGCACAGTGTTGGACACGACTCGACAGGGGGGTGGGGGAAGGGGGTGGCAGAGGTGGGTCAAAATGAGAGTGGCGAAAATTCAAACAAACTTAAAAGAGGATTTACTGTTGTTTCGAAATGAAAGAGACAAACAAATTGTAAAACAAAACACGACGTGTTTTCGACCTCTTTGGTCTTCGTCGGGCAAGACCAACAGGTAAGGTAAGGTAATGTTGCTTATAGCCCAGCTGACCGCAAAGGGCCATATCAGGGCTGTCACCACGTTCAAATCAACTCACAAGTCATCAAAAAAATAAATAAATAAAATAAAATAAAATAAAAAAAAAAACTTTCACACATCTCTTTAAAATACATCTTCTATAAACGCACCAGAAACTTCGTTAAAAATCTTTTCTTCCGTAAAATCTTAATTCAGATGAAAAATGTTAATCTCTTTCAGAAACTCAAAAATCACATCAGGTGGGACATCTCTGAACAGGGGTTTTCATGGAGTCTGCTGTAAAGTGTTTATGTCTCACATCGTGAAAGTCCC
>JADBJO010011560.1:60000-64004 GCA_016801955.1 Conus betulinus | reverse complement strand
GGGCCCACAGAAGACTCTCAACCGCTTCCCCACTCCTTGTGGTTCTCAGAACGCTTGTGGCATTTGCGAGTGTGGAGGGGCCAGTCCATGCACTGACGTTAGTCCCTCCCATCCTTTCTCTGTCTTCCTCTCCTTCTGGGCCTCCTGGTTCTGTTCCTTGCTAGAATTTCGCGCAATACGATGACCGCAAAGACTAACGGGACATGACTTTAATACGAAGTAGGTGGAAAGATGCATTTTGATGCTGATTTGGATGGAATGGGGGAACCAGGAACTGCACAAGACCCCGAATCGATGACTATTACCAGTTTCCACCAGACACATGGAGAACTCTGGAAGTTATTTCCTAAGAAGGAATAACTATCGATTTAAGTTGTACTTATTGTATATTTCTGTGGAATATCTGCACTTTTCTAATAATGTAAACTTGGAAATTCTGAATCTTTCCGCATTCTCTTGTAGGAATTACATGGGAAAAAAAAAGGGTTTTAGTCTGTACCTGTTATTCTTTTCCCTGGCGGAAAAAATATTTTTCCTTTAGAATAGACTTATATGGCGGATACAAGGTTTGTTCAGGCTTGGTGGAGGTCTTTGTTATCCCAAGTATCCCTCAAGTCATCATCGTTGACAGAGCAAGAACTGAACAGACTAACTTTGATCATCTGTCTAATTTTAGTGATCATTGCCCTCAGAGCAAAACATGAACACTCTGGCTTTTAATTGTCATTGTTTGTCAGTGTAAAACATGACCGGAACTGGCTTTAGTCTATACCACCCCCCCCCCCCCCCCCCCCCCCCCCACCGATAGTAGCAGTATCCAAAAGCACGCGATGAACTCAGAATGGTGATTCCCTGAGATGCGCGGTTGGCAAAAAACTCTGTGGTGTAGGATAGACACACGTAGCTTGTCATTACTGGACATTCCTCCTTGAGGTAGATGAAATTTAAGGCAGCACATAGACTCAATAAAGACTTCCTTTATGATGTCTATGCAACATCTGTCTTGTTTGTGTTGAGGATTTAGTGGACTGTAAAAACAGCATAAGCTGAATCTGACAGTAACTGGTGGTTCATCTCAGACGTTTGCACATCCATATAATTAGTATGTGTGTATTATATGTATGTTATGTTTGCATGTATGTATAAATAAATGTATATATGTATATAAGTATACACGAGACTTTTTTGCAGCAGACAAGAATCACTTATTTTTCCGGCCATCGTTGCTGCCTTCCTGCCTGACACTATGTTAGTGCTGTTGTTTTAGCACAAGGAATCAGCGCGGTGGCCCGATGTTTAACGAAGTCGCCTAGGTCGTGATGAAGATACCAGATCTCTCGTTTGAGTCTAGGACAGGACCAGCTCTTTTTTTTGTCTCTTTTCCTTCCCCACGAGACATGCAGTGGTGGTCTCTATGCTCGGGCTTTCCGATAAGACGGTAAACTCTGGTGAGAAAATCACGACTTAACGACCAACGGAGATTGTCTCAAAATGTGCTTAAGCCTCTATTTATTATCTTTCAGATAACGTTAAAATACTGGCCTGTAATTGTCAGCCTCTTCTGAATTGACGTAACTGTCTGTCGTTCTGTCTGTCTGTCTTTCTGTCTGTTGCCTATCTGTCCCGTCTCTGACTACCACCTGTTTCTGTCTGTCGTGTCTGTCTGTCTGTCTCTCTGTCTCTCTGCCTCTGTCTCTCTTTCTCTCTCTCTCTCGCCTCTCTCTCTCTCTCTCTCTCTCCTCTCTCTCTCTCTCTCTCTCGTCTCTCTCTCTCTGCGGTTTCTGGCAGCTGAGGAAAAATTATGGGCAGCTCGCATGTCAGAAACCAATTTTCAACGACATGGCAGCCTCCCAAGACGTATCACTGGACATGCGTGACGTCCGCCCTTTGCCTGTTCTGTGGCATTAGCTTGCTTTGTTTGGTCTCGTCTCCTTCTAGTCACGTGCAGAACTGCAATGTCCGGGGACATAGAGGTGGACAGGAAACCAAAACACAAACCACCAAATCTTAAATGTAATCAATAGCCAGCCGCCAAGAAATACAGACAAACGAATGACAAGACAACAAAACGAGCTCGTTTTCTTTCAACGCCCATCTTGCGCTGAAGTGAATGAAGATGAGTGATTTGCTCGTTCATTTTCGTTGTCCTGAGTGGTTTTGTATCTTGCCTGAAGAAGACCTGCGAGGTCGAAACGCGTCGTGTTTTGTCTTGTGATATGTTTTCATGGCGGTCCGCTGTTAATTACATTTGAAATTTGTTATACATTTCCGCCTGCAGTTGCCTGACTTTGCAACTAGAAACCACCAAGACTACAGGGGCACGAAGGGCAACAGAATTCATGTACGCTGTGAGAATAAGGATGATGGGTTTGATACTCAGGAGGTCTATTCTGGTCGCAGACTACATGACAGAACTGTATTCTACATGGCTTAAGAGAGACAGACCTGCAGTGTTGGTCAGTAAATTTGAGCAACACTTTCAGTGATAACGTCCTTTCGAACTCGACAGTGTGGTCCCAGTCTTCCTGTGTGTTGTCCGTCACTCACTCAACTCTGATGTAGGAGCCGGTTAGGTTGAAAAATCCTACACGTCTCTCTTTGATAGGATTGGAACCCGTAACCTTACTGGTCATTTTAGCCCACGCTATTTGTTTGCATCGTTCTGGTTGATTAATTTGGATTTTTTTTTAATTTGTGCATTTTCATTTCTGTGACGGTGAACACGATTTTGTGACTCCGTAACAATACCCAACACAGTCGGAAAAAAGAACTTTTCTGTGGCATTTACATTTACAACCCGGTATGACATTACCGTTATGTCGATTGTTTTTTTCTTCTTTTAGCAGCTTAGTAATCACCTTTCCTAAAGAGTTATTTTTATTCATACTTACATTGAATTAAAGTGCTGATGCCACTCTATTGTACCGAAAACTATTTAACTGTATGTGTAACCGTGTTTTGGGAGGAGAGTTACATCATCTGTCAAGAGCACTAGAAATCATAAGATAGTAAGAAAAACGTTGTATTAATGCAGCACATGCCTTTCTTTATTGATCACCTCCCACACTTCTTCATCAACGAACAGCTGAAACATCCGTGGGCGAGAGAGAGAGAGAGAGAGAGAGAGAGAGAGAGAGAGAGAGAGAGAGAGAGAGAGAGAGAGAGAGAGAGAGAGAGAGAGAGAGAAAACAACTGAACAATTGACAGAGAGAGAGAGAAGAGACAGAGAGAGAGAGAGAGAGAGAGAGAGAGAGAGAGAGAGAGAGAGAAAACAACTGAACAATTGACAAGAGAGAGAGAGAGAGAGAGAGAGATGGGGGCAGGAATGTGATGGGAGCCTACTGGCAAGGGTGGACGTGTCGTGTTTAATGTAGTTCTTTCAGCTGTCTTCCAAACCTGCAATGTAGTCACCCATCCCAAAAATCAATAAATGTGGCGTGAACGGGAAAACATTGAAGTACTTACTTTTTCTTCTTTTTTTTTCTTTGTGTTCCTCTGTGCTTTTTTTTCTTCTTGTTTTTCTTATTTTTCTTCTTCAACTTCTTGTTCTCCACCCTCACTCTTCAGGGTTTTTTTCCCTCTTGCTTCCTCTTCTATAACTGATTTTCTTCTAATCATTCTTCCTCTTTCCTTCCTGTAACACTGTCGTCTTTGGCAGAGTTACTGGAGTAGCAAATATTGTTGTTGCTGTTCTTTTTGAAAAATAATGATAATGCAACCAGTCTTTTGTACGAACATTACATTCATCACACTCCTCTCTCGCCTCAATGTAACAACAAGAACAACAAGAGCACACGAAAGCCTCACAGAATTCCAGAGGAACAGAGAGAGCAAGAAAGCGAAAGAAAGAGAGAGAGAGAGAGAGAGAGAGAGAGAGAGAGAGAGAGAGAGAGAGAGAGAGAGAGAGAGAGAGCAGAGGCAGCTGGGTGGGTATGGGGGATCATCAATGTTCACACAGACTGTACAACAGCAGCGGAGGAAAACGGTGAAGTGTGGGACTTGAG
>JADBJO010011560.1:52500-55000 GCA_016801955.1 Conus betulinus | reverse complement strand
CACCATCCCTCCCTCTCATCGATACACCATCCCTCCCTCTCATTGATACACCATTCCTCCCTCTCATTAATACACATCCCTTCCTCTCATCGATACACCATCCCTCCTCCCTCTCATTGATACACCATCCTTCCCTCTCATCAGTACACATTCCTCCCTCTCATCAAGACACACCCCCTCCCTCTCATTGATACACCATCCCTCCCTCCCATCAAGACACCATCCCCCTCCCTCTCATCGATACCACCATCCCTCCCTCTCATCGATACACCATCCCTCCCTCTCATTAAGACCACCATTCCTCCCTCTCATCAATACACATCCCTCCCTCTCATCGATACACCATCCCCTCTCTCTCATCGATACACCATCCCTCCCTCTCATAAGACACCATTCCTCCCTCTCATCAATACACCATCCCTCCCCTCTCATCGATACACCATCCCTCCCTCTCATCGATACACCATCCCTCTCTCTCATCAATACACCATCCCTCCCTCTCATCGATACACACCATCCCTCCCTCTCATCGATACACCATCCATCCCTCCCTCTCATTGATACACCATCCCTCCCTCTCATCAAGACACCATTCCTCCCTCTCATCATCGCTCCACCATCCCTCCCTCTCATCAATACACCATCCCTCCCTCTCATTAAGACACCATTCCTCCCTCTCATCGATACACCATCCCTCCCTCTCATCAATACACCATCCCTCCCTCTCATTAAGACACCATTCCTCCCTCCCTCTCATCGATACACCATCCCTCCCTCTCATCAACACACATCCCTCCCCTCTCATTAAGACACCATTCCTCCCTCTCATCGATACGATACACCATCCCTCCCTCTCATTAAGACACCATTCCTCCCTCTCATTAAGACACCATTCCTCCCTCTCATCGATACACCATCCCTCCCTCTCATCAATACACCATCCCTCCCTCTCATTAAGACACCATTCCTCCCTCTCATCGATACACCATCCCTCCCTCTCATCAATACACCATCCCTCCCTCTCATTAAGACACCATTCCTCCCTCTCATCGATACACCATCCCTCCCTCTCATCAATACACCATCCCTCCCTCTCATTAAGACACCATCCCTCCCTCTCATCAATACACCAACCTCCCTCTCATTAAGACACCATTCCTCCCTCTCATCGATACACCCATCCCTCCCCTCTCATCGATACACCATCCCTCCCTCTCATCAATACACCATCCCTCCCTCTCATCAAGACACACCATCCCTCCCTCTCATCAATACACCATCCCTCCCTCTCATCAAGACACCCATCCCTCCCTCTCATCAATACACCATCCCTCCCTCTCATCAAGACACCATCCCTCCCTCTCATCAAGACACCATCCCTCCCTCTCATCAAGACACCATCCCTCCCTCTCATCAAGACACCATCCCTCCCTCCCATCAATGCACCATCCCTCCCTCTCATCAAGACACCATCCCTCCCTCTCATCCAGACACCATCCCTCCCTCTCATCCAGACACCATCCCTCCCTCCCATCAAGACACCATCCCTCCCTCCCATCAAGACACCATCCCTCCTCTCATCCAGACACCATCCCTCCCTCCATCAAGACACCATCCCTCCCTCTCATCAAGACACCATCCCTCCCTCTCATCAAGACACCAAAGGCAAACAGCGTGTCACATCCCACTCTATCTCCACCCGCCATCACATCCCCCCCCCCCCCCCCCAGCTGGATCCAAGACTCTCAGAACATAGACAGAACAGAAAGATTGCTATGTTTCCTCATTTCCCACACAGTACATGAAGACGTCATTAAAGGAGCTAGAACAAAATACTAAAAGACGAAGAAGAAAACAAACAAACAAACAAAAGTCAAAACGAAGAAAAAAAAGAAAATAGAAAATCGATTACGACATCCAGCTAGTAGACAATGAATTAAGATATTCACAGACAGACAGACAGAGAGAGAGAGAGAGAGAGAGAGAGAGAGAGAGAGAGAGAGAGAGAGGGGGGACAGGAGAGAGAGAGACATTGAAAGAGAGAGAGACAGAGAGAGGGGGGGAGACAAAGAGAGAGAGACAGACAGACGTTGAGAGAGAGAGAGAGAGAGAGAGAGAGAGAGAGAGAGAGAGAGAGAGAGAGAGAAAGAGAGAGAGAGAGAGAGAGAGAGAGAGGAGAGAGAGAGAGAGAGAGAGAGGAGAAGAGAGAGAGAGAGAGAGAGAGAGATGGGTGGTCTGGTGGGGGTGGGAATGATGAAAAGACGAACAAAACCCAGCCAAACACTATTATAGTGGACTGTCTATTGTGGCTGGGTATGATAGTCTTCCTGTGATACAACCTACACCACTCACAACACAGGCGTCAGTTAGCTCCCTTCCCACACTCTTCCACTATCATCAGGAAACAGCAAGCACACGCTAATCGCTTTTTGTCTGCCCCCCCCCCCCCCTCCCCCATTCTTTTCCACCCCACGTCCTTCTCTTCCCGACCCCTCGCCTT
>JADBJO010011560.1:40000-45000 GCA_016801955.1 Conus betulinus | reverse complement strand
AGTAAAGCAGAATGAATGAAGTGTTTAACCTATGATGTTTTCTTTATATTCCACAATAGCTATCCATCCTAGACCAACATGAATAGAGTTGATACATAAACACAGCTCACCAAACGTGAGGACGGCTGTGGTTTTAGGGCCATACTGATGCTCACAGTGCTATTTCAGCCTTTCTTTGTCTCTCTTAACACATTGTCGTTCTGGTGGTGAAAGAGAGGTAATATACAGGTTCCTTTTCCTTTCTGTGTTAGGAGGTTTGTCTACGTCTGTCACATCAACCGAGATAGGTGTGGATGGTAGACCTTCATGTCACCGACACTCTACTTCTTTCTGTGCAGCCAGTCGTGACTCATCGTGACTGACTAGTCAACTCACATGGTCTCCTTCCCGACGGCCTCGTTTTCATTCAACGTCCATCACGTGCTGAATTCTAGAAGATGAGTGATTGCTCGTTCTTCGTTTTCATTGTCCTATTTTTTTTATTTATCTGCCTGATGGGAGACCTATGAGGTTGAAATGCATCGTGTTTTGTCTTGTAATTTGTTTGCCCATGTTAATCGGCAAAGTTTTACTTAAAATTACTTTAAAGTTTGACTAGGATCTCTTCTAATAATCCCACAATTCAGGCTGTGTTAACAAAAAAACCAGCCGCGAAGAAAAAAATGGCCGCAGGTTATGTATGTGCGTATGTACATCAGAGAGACATAGAAGTTTTTCTGATGAGACTCAATAATCTGAGATGCCGCTTGCAATACACATTCAGCGCACATGAAAGAAAGAATGGTAACAAGAACTTGTGCTTGGCGAAAAAACAAAACAAAACAAAACAAACAAAGGTGGCAATAGGATATCGTAAGCAAAAACATACGCGCAACAGAAAGAAAAACGATTATGGTAACGCGCTGTCTGTCGTGACTGCCAACCAGACACGTCTATTGTGTTGATAACGACATAACATACAATATTCTAATCAACAATATATTGAAACCATTCATTATTCAGCCTTAGCTGACAGTGACTTTCAAGTTGTTTCTTTGATTTTCAAAGTCATGAATATTAAACGCCTGAACCATTTTTTTTTCAGAAAAAAAAAAAACTACGTTATTGAGTTTTTAAAACCCTAGTTTTATCATTCATATATCATCATCACACATTCCCAGCTCCATTTCATCGTCCACTTCACTCACACCCCAAGCTACCACACACTTCCCACCTGGACATACTCATTTACATTTTCATGTTATGCAGAATACTACAACAAAAAAAATACACACACACGCACGCACGCACGCACGCACGCACGCACGCACGCACGCACGCACACACACACACACACACACACACACACACACACACAAACACACCGTCATGTCTGTTGTAAGCGCACTGCGACAAAGCGAGCGCACAGTGCCTGCGTTAATATTTCACGTTCATCAAGGCAACATGACCACCTGCGGACCAGTCCATATTCAGGACACGCCATCCACTTAGCCATTGAGGCCACGCAGGGGGCATGATTTACTGCTAATTAAACACAAACAGGGAATAAATAAAGCAAGAAAGAGTTTGGGAGAGGATGTCATGGACAATATTTATGTCTGACCACTATGACTATATCTGACGTGCTGGTTAGGCCGAGGTTACGTGGCTAATGTGCTGTTCCACACTGGTACAGGTGTATGAGTGTGTGTGTGTGTGTGTGTGTGTGTGTGTGTGTGTGTGTGTGTGTGTGTGTGTACACGCGCGCACGTGCCCCCCCTCTCTCTCTCCCTCTCTCTCTGTTGTTTTCTGTCTCTGTCTCTCTCTTTCTTTCTCTCTTTTTCTCTTTGCGCGCGGTATGTGTGTGTGTGTGTGTGTGTATGTGTGTGTGTGTGTGTGTGTGTGTGTGTGTGTGTGTTGGAAGCGTAGTTCATTTAATGACTGAAATTTGTCTGTAATCTTAGCTGTCCAGACCGACCGAAGTGTACTGAAGTTGTCTACAGTATTCTGTACCTTGCATTCAGCTCTGGCTTGTTCCACGTTTGCTCGTTTGCTCTGATGATTTTTTTTTTTCGAACGATATATCATCGACCTGACAATCTGTCGTCATCCAGACGTTGTTTGACATTCTGTCCACCGAATTCGACTACAGGCAGTTCGTCTATGGACATTTCGTATGACATTTTGTCTACAGACATTTTGTCAACATATGTTTAAGTAACAGTTCGTCGACCATCGCTCTGGCATTGAAAAAAATAAAGAAAACGGTGTGTGTTTCAATGATCATGTTCAACAGCGGCGATGATTCTGGCTGGTAATGGTGATTCTGCTGCTGTTGTTGTTACTGTTGCTGGTAGTGGTGGTGCTGGTGCTGGTGATGAAAGATATTGGACGATAATGAAGAAGAAAAATGAGGATAGTCAATGCAGAGAGAGAGAGAGAGAGAGAGAGAGAGAGAGAGAGAGAGAGAGAGAGAGAGAGACTCCATCGGAGAGAGAAAATGTTGCTTATATAGCCCCAACCGACCGCAAAGGGCCATATCAGGGTTGTGCAACTCTGTCCAAAGACGTGACGATAATGATGACAACAAAGGTCATGACAAAGGGATACCTATTTTCACAAAGATGACACAAAAAACTGTTGACGAACAGTATGTGATGGGCACCAGAAACAGGCCAGTGTCCACACGTTCTTTGAACGAGTCAAACGTTCAATACATTCGACTAAATATATGGCAGATGAAGTCTCATCAATGAAGTACCCCTTTGATGAAGAATTGTACACACACTGTCCGCTCGCACAGTTGATGGACTTCATAAGCTAAGTGTACTCTTTTACCATCATTATTACGATTACCATCGTTCCCATCATCATCATTGTTATCATTTTTCTAACGTTCCCCAAAATAAGAAAATCGGTTTTCAAAAGTAATGGAAAATTGGAGAGGGAGAAGTGGCAGGGAGGAGGGAGGGAGAGAGAGAGGGGAGGTGGAGAGTGTGGGGGATGGGAGCTGAGATAGGACTGAGAAGCAAGTCTTGTCTGCCTCTTGGTCCACTCCACGAGGGAATGGAGAGGGAATGGAGTTAGGGGACTGTTGCGAGACAGACAGTAGTCAATCTTCTGTTATCTTATCTTTGTTAGCCCTCAGACTGAATGAAACTATATATTATCAGATTTATATTTCCTCAGTTTCACACACACACACACACACACACACACACACACACACACACACACACACACAGAGTCACACACACACCACACACACACACACACACACACACACACACACACACACACACCGACCTATCTTTCCAGCATTATGTCAAACAAACTTTAAAGTGCAAAAGCTAACTAAACATGCTCCAAAAAAGTCTCAGCTGTGGTAGCCTTTTCAAAATAACTAGCTAGCTAACCAACAGTCTTTTCAAAACAATTACCAGCAGATCATTTTAACTTCCATAGCCTTAAAAAAAGTGCCAACTGATTAATTCACCGTCAGTAGCCTTAAAAAAACCCAGATCAACTTACCTTTGGTAACCTTTAAAAAAAAACCAACAAACTACGACCTAATCATCTGACCTTCAGTAGCCTTTCACTAAATTACCTGCTAATCCACCTCAAATGACATGTGAAACCGTGTACATGAAGAACACCACTCATTCTCTGCAGGCAAGCACTTGACGCTTTGGCAGGTGTCCTTCACAACTCACACCACTTCGTTCACACCACACGACTGTTACTTCGTCTTGGCCTCATTAACTTTCACCCATGTGCGTTACGAATACGCACAAATCCCTTTTTGTTTGCCTCAAGCCATCGCCACTAGCCCCCTCCGTCTTCACCAAGCTTTCAGCCTTCGTTTACGACGACTGATCTTTCTCCGGTAAGTCCAGCTGCCGACCTAATTGAGCTGTCAAGGATTGCTATTACCTTCCTCATCAGGAATGTACTGTTTAACTCTGCTTCAATTTGTTCTTAGTCCCCAAGATTGATAAAATATGACACAACCTGTTTGTACAAAATCCGGATGAAAGACGGAGAGAGAATCGATGACGAATTTGCTGAATTTGGTGCAGATTTGAAGTGCTGATTTGCGTTTAGCGGCAGGTCTGCGATTAATTGTGGAAGATTATTCTACATTTTTTCCCTGAACATGTACGCGGTGAATTTGCTGCTTTCGAGCTGACAACTAACTGCAAAATAATATGTTTTCGCGAAATATAAAAAAGTTTTTGACATAGATATCACTTTTTACATTTTCCACATTTAACTGATTTCAAAGCACACGGGATATATCGACCCTTACTTTCCTTGGTGGATAATAAGTACGTTTTCCCTTATGAACTGACCCTAAGGGCGGATGCAGGATTCCTTTGGCCTTGGTAGAGGTCTGCGTTGTTCCTAGAGCCCCTTAAGTCATCATTGATATCAGAGCAAACAAGACCTGTCTGGCTTCTGTTCACAAGCTTTGCGATAGTGGAATGTTTCCAAAGAGGTGCTGATGAATTCAGAACGATGACCTCCGTGAGTGTACACATTGGGCAAAAAACACTGTGGACAAGGAGACTGGACATTATTAGGTACACAACCCAACAATGTAACTATTCCTAGTGCATGAACAAGAAGTACCTCTATTTCCTGTGTTTACCAGAGATACGGTTACTCTTGTTTGTGTAACAGATTAAGTGAACTTTAGAAGCAGACTAGGTAAATCAAAATACAATACATCAATTGACGTCTGTGTATCGGCCTACTCTACAGGCGAAATTTTGTTAAACCTTTTTAAGATAGAAACAGAATAGGATTTCAACTGATTTGTTGGAGGAATCTTTTATTATACGAGATTAAGAGAACACGATCTCTTCTGTGACTCACAGGGATGAAATGATGTTTGTTTGCAAAATGTGGACATAGTCCTTTCGATGCTAGAGAAAGAACATTGGCGGGGGGGGGGGGGGGGGGGGGGGGGGGGAGGGGGGGGGGGGGGGGGAGGGGGGGGAGGGGGGGAGGAGGGGTGG
>JADBJO010011560.1:0-32500 GCA_016801955.1 Conus betulinus | reverse complement strand
TAGTAGTAGTAGTAGTAGTAGTAGTAGTAGTAGTAGTAGTAGTAGTAGTAGTAGTAGTAGTAGTCGTTATCGTCGTCGTCGTCGTCATCGTCGTCGTCGTCGTCGTCGTCATCGCTTCGTCATCGTCGTCGGCGTCGTCGTCGTCGTCGTCGTTGTGGTAATCGTAGTAGTAGTACAACCAGTAGCAGCAACAGCAGCAGCAGCAGCAACAGCAGCAGCAGCAGTAGAAGTAGTAATAGGAGTAGTAATAGCATTGGTAGCAGTAATAATCGTCATGGTTGTAGTAGAGGTAATAGCAGAGGTGGCAGTGGTGGTGGTAGTGGTGTAGTAGTAGGGTAATAGCAGAGGTGGCAGTGGTGGTGGTAGTTGTAGTAGAGGTAATAGCAGAGGTGGCAGTGGTGGTAGCAGTTGTAGTAGAGGTAATAGCGGAGATGGTAATGGCGACGGTAGTTGTAGTAAAGGTAATAGCAGAGGTGGTAATGGTGGTGGTATTTGTAGTAGAGGTAATAGCAGAGATGGTAACAGTGGTGGTAGTTGTAGTAGCGGTAATAGCAGAGATGGTAACAGTGGTGGCCAGTTGTAGTAGCGGTAATAGCAGAGATGGTAACAGTGGTGGTAGTTGTAGTAGCGGTAATAATAGCAGAGATGGTAACGGTGGCGGCGTAGTTGTAGTAGAGGTAATAGCAGAGATGGTAACAGTGGCGGGTAGTTGTAGTAGTAGAGGTAATAGCAGAGATGGTAACAGTGGCGGTAGTTGTAGTAGAGGTAATAGCAGAGATGGTAATGGTGGTGGTAGTTGTAGTAACGGTAATAGCAGAGATGGTAACAGTGGTGGTAGTTGTAGTAGAGGTAATAGCAGAGATGGTAACGGTGGTGATAGTTGTTGTAGAGGTAATAGCAGAGGTGGTAATGGTGGCGGTAGTTGTAGGTAGTTGTAGTAGAGGGGTAATAGCAGAGGTGGTAATGGTGGTGGTAGTTGTAATAGAGGGTAATAGCAGAGGTGGTAATGGTGGCGGTAGTTGTAATAGAGGTAATAGCAGAGGTGGTAATGGTGGCGGTAGTTGTAGTAGAGGTAAATAGCAGAGGGTGGTAATGGTGATGATAGATAGCAGCAGCAGCTTTAGAAGCATTGGGAGGAGTAGCAGTAATAGTATAACTGTGTGCAGCAATAGCGGTAGTGGTAGCAGTAACAGTAGCATCAGCAGTAGCAGTAGTAGTAGTAGGAGAAGTAATGTTTGTAGTGATAGTGGTGGTAGCAGTAGTAGTAGTTGTTGCTGCTGATGGCGTAGCAGCAAAAGCAAAAGCAGTAGCAGCAGCAGCAGCAGCAGCAGCAGTGATTGTGTTAATATCAGTAATGGCACAGGCAAAACTTTACAGCAGTTTTGGTGGTAGCGGCAATGATTGTAATAGTAACAGTAATAGTTCGTGGGGAGGGGAGAGGGGAGAGACAGGGGCTCGCGTCACGTGGTGAAGGGGGGGGGGGGGGGGGGGGAGGGGAAAGAGACCTCTTGTCCTGAGGAATAAAAACAGCAACAAGCCATCCGTTTGCAAACACAAACAAACAAAACCAACAAAGTCATACATGTTAACTATTGCATTGACATAATGATAGCTACTGTATTGACATAATGATAATTTTTTTTTGTATTGACATAATGATAGCCCATTGTATTCACATAATGAAAAATTATTGTATTGACATAATGACAACATGATGATAACTATTGTATTGACATTGTGATAACTATTGTCTTGACATAATAACTATTGTACTGACATTCCTAACTAGACGGGATCATACTGAGGACATCATCCATTCCGCTTAATCGATTTCCCACAGAGACAAAAAATAAAAAATAAATAAATAAATAATAAATAAAAAAAAGAAAAAAAAAAGGATTTGAAATGAGCTGGGCAGACAGATACCTCAGAATACAGAGACAGCAACCACTGCGACAGTGTATATAAGTCCACTGGCCTTGCCACCAGACTGCAACACACAAACAACATATGGCGTTATTTGAATGTAATGAACAAAGAGAGATGAAACTAGAGAGTAGGAGGAGAGAATTGTTGAAGGAGAGAAGGGAGAGAGAGAGTGAGACCCCCCCCCCCCCCCCCTTGGAACATTTGGAGCGAGAGAGTGGACAGATTTCCCCTAAGACTAAGACGGGATCATACTGAAGGGAGTCTGAGAGAGCCGAGGGGTAATCCAGGAGGATCTCCCGCTTAATAATCGATTTTTCCCAAGAGAGACATGGGGGGCATTAGGAAGAGGGAATCAGGAGAAGGGGGAGAGAGGGGCGTGATGATTGAGGAGGGATGGTGAGGAGAGAGGAGAGAGGAGAGGGGATGGAGTTTTGAGGGAGAGAGAGATCGATGGACCGAGGGTGGGAGACAGCCTAGTTGGTGGAGATAGGAGAGACCCGGCGAGAGCAGTAGTACGAGTGGGGAAGGGGGGGCCCCTTGCCACAGGACAAAGAGCGGCGACAGGGGGGAAAATGGGAAATCTGCGAGAGCGTGTTGTTTTGGGTGGGGAATAGTAAACCGAGAGAAGAGAGAAGAGAGAGAAGAGAGGAGGAGGAGAGAGAGAGAGAGAAGGAGAGAGAGAGAAGAGAGCGAAAGGGAGCAGGAGGGAGGGGGAGAGGGGAGAGAAGTTAGGATGAGAGAGAGAGATGGGAGAGAAGCAAGCCGATTAAAAACACAGCTAGGTGACCCCCTAAATTTGATAACAGGGCCCTAAAATGACCCTGAAACAAAACAAAACAAAAAAAACAACAGTGGACGATGTGTAAGCCACTATGACTGATTGGAAGAGAAGTTGAAGAGAATGAAATGAACCAGCTTGAAGTTTCCAGAAGGCGGGGGACCCACTTTTTATACTGACAGGAGCTTCTGCAATCTCTACAGAAGGGGGGGGGGGTGGGGGGGGGGGTGGGGATGGGGGGTCGTGTTGGGATAAACCAGCTGTGACCGGATACCGCCGTCAGCTCTGTCAGAAACCAGTCAGCTGTGGTTCATTTTAGGCCTAAATGAATCACACGGGCAAACAGCGAAGAAGGGAGAGAATTACTATGTACCCATGGAACCCTATTCACTGCGAGATGTTTTCTGCTGGCAAACAGCGAAGAAGGGAGAGAATTACTATGTACCCATGGAACCCTATTCATTGCGAGATGTTTCTGCTGGCAAACAGCGAAGAAGGGAGAGAATTACTATGTACCCATGGAACCCTATTCACTGCGAGATGTTTTCTGCTGGCAAACAGCGAAGAAGGGAGAGAATTACTATGTACCCATGGAACCCTATTCACTGCGAGATGTTTTCTGCTGCTGACTAAACGTGGGACATGGGAAGAGTCCCGGCACGGCAGCATTTTTTTGTGTTCTAATCCCTATAAAAATGTACTTTTACACACAACGCTCTAACCCTTTCCTGGACAATGTGGCTCTAATATTAAAGGCAAAGTCTCGAGTTTCATGTTTCAATTCAGCTCCATCTCAAGTTAGATACTACTACTATAAGAGCAAGAGCCTTTTGTTGTTTGATTTACAGAAAGGACACCCATACCTCCCCCCACCCACCCCAAAATTAAAAATCTAAACCGCAATCATTTTGTTTAATTTTACACGAAATGGCGAGATATTCGTGAAAAAGTGTATAAATGCATTTACACAGACAGTGACTTAAATAAAATCAGCTGTTGCTGGGAAAAATGCTGGACTTGTTTAGTGCCGAAAAGGTTTCAAGCTGATCACACTTTTTCTGCGTCTGTTACTTTTATACAACGAAGAAATGAAGTTTCTCCCAGTGCAAGGACAACATGTTACAAAACTTAATATCGATGAGCCTCTCCTCGGCAAGAACAAGCAGCACGCCAAGTGGCTCACAGTTCCCACAATACAATCAGCCAGAGAAAGGCCCCCTGATCACCCGAGGGGCGAGGTGGGTTAATCATGTCATGGAGGTGGTGGAGAGGTCAGGCTACTGGACCGTCTTGGGCGGAAGACCTTGTTCCTCACCACCCGAAGGACGGGTTGCTTTTCTCTCTCAAGAGGGCGTCCCTTTGGGATGTGAGTGGGTATCGCTGCGGATTGCCGTGTCTTCTACAGCTATATGACTAACAAATTGCCTCGCATTATTCATGGAGCGTCTTCAGATCAATGCCGATTGGTGAAGGAGAGACGTGAAGAGAGCAGCAGTGATGGTATTAACCTTCAGGGGTGATGGTGGGTGGTGTATTAGCAGTAGCATCTGAAGTAGCAGTATTCCCAGCACGATTACGTAGATACTACAGAATTGATTTTAAGCAAGTTCATTCAGAAAATGGAATGTGGTCCGAATATAAACCTACTAAATTCTGGTGAAAAGCATTGGTGTAGATTCGGACCAACCATCAGATCCACAATCATTCAGCAAGATCATTTAAAATTTTGTAACGCGAAACCAACCGATCAGACATCAATGTAACTTGGTGGAAATCTGAACGTTTTACGTTCAATTACTTCATCAGGTTTCTTTTGTTCGTTTCTTCATGATAATGTGTTCACAAAAGATTTCCACTGAGGATGACCACTGTGAAGAAGACACTGTGAGAAACTGGTATTTCTTTACACAGTAGTCCTTTTCATGTACTATTCAATTTGTTTCCTGATGTTAACGTTGGTATTTGTAGTGTTTTGCATTCCTGTTTAAAACATGCAGGAGAAGTAAACTCTTTTGGTCCGTACAAGCTATCAGTTTTTGTGGAGAAATGTGTGTGTTTTTACTTATGAACTGACTAATAAGGCAGAGACAGCATTCTACCCCCCCTAGACGGAGCTCTGTTCTCCTTAGTGCCCTTCTTCTCCTTCTCCTTCTTCTTCTTCTTCTTCTTCTCTTCTTCTCTTCTCTCTTTCTTCTTCTTCTTCTTTCTTCTTCTTCTTCTTTCTTCTTCTTCTCTTCTTCTTCTTTTCTCTTCTTCTCTTCTTCTTCTTCTCTTCTTCTCTTCTTCTCCTTCTTCTCCTTCTCTTCTCTCCTCCTTTTCTTCTTCATTTTTTATCCTCCCCCTCCTTCTCTTTTTCTTTTGATCTTCCATCTCTTCCTTGTTCTCCCATTCCTCCTTCCTACTCTTCCTCCTCCTTCTCTTTCTCCTCACCCTCTACCTCCTTCTCTTTTTCTCCTCACCCTCTACCTCCTTTTCATTCTTCGTCTTATTCTTCTCCATCTCCATCTTCTCCTTTCCCTCATTTCATTCTTTCTTTTTTCTCCGCTTCCTATTCTGCATCCTTCTCCTTCAAATTCTTCTTCTTCTTTTAATTCTCCTTCTGCATCCCCACTCGCATCTCCTCCTCCTCCTCCTTTATCCTGCTGAGGTCCTGATTTGGGCTCCTAGTAGTCCGCTGGACCCTATAAACACTAACTAACTAACTAACTTTTATCCTGCTTCTTCTTCTTCTTCTTCTTCTTCTTCTTCTTCTTCTTCTTTCTTCTTCTTTTCTTCTTCTTCTTCTTCTTTCTTCTTCTCTTCTTCTCTTCTCTTCTTCTTCTTCTCTTCTTCTTCTTCTTCTTCTTCTTCTTCTTCTGTGTTGCTGCTGCTGCTGTTCATCCTACTTCGTTTATGAAGATGGCGTGATAGAGGAGGATGACGCAGTGACGTCATAGCCTGTCACTTCTCGTGTCTGTCCAGGACACTGGGAGGAACCACAGGGCCGATGCTGGAACCCAAGGACAGACCGCCTGATGGTGCCCAAGACCTGTGCTATGAATGGCCATTGACCATCCTGCAGACAGACTCACCCACTGGTGTTTAGCAGACAACAGGATTGGTGATTCTCCTGTGTACTCCTCTTGCCTGCAGAGCAGAGACAGCAGTCAACGGAGTGGTCTGACGAGGGTCACACAGAGAAAACTTTAGTCTTAGGACAGCTAGTTGCTGGAATGTTAGGACTTGCACAACACACCAGATTATTTGTCTAGACAGCTTCACCTGTGTATTCTCTCGTTTTTTTGTTCTTTTGTTTGTTTTAGATGATACACATATCTCTCATGTACCTAAACTAAAACATCTGTTAAAATCTCAAACAAACAAACAAAACATCAACATCAATATCAAAGAAGAAGAAGAAGAAGAAGAAGAAGAAGAAGAAGAAGAAAGAAGAAGAGAAGAAGAAGAGGAAAGAGGAGGAGGAGGAAGAAGAAGAAGAAGAAAGAAGAAGAAAGAGAAGAAGAAGAACAACAACAACAACAACAACAACAACAGCAACAACAACGACAACGACGACAGCAACAAACAACAACAACAATGACGACGACGACGACGACGACGACGACAACAACAACTTTAACAACAGCAAACAACACCCTGTACGTTTGATCCCTTCATTTTTTTTTTGGATCAGATCTGAGAAACTGACTTCCATTCTTTGTCCGCCATGTTTCATCTTTCATCTCTTTCAAATTGGAAGTAAAATAGCATCATTGTTGCTTCCAAATCCGGGTAAACAGCTTACAGATTGATCAAAATATGCTCAATTTAGATCACACTTTGATAAGCATCAATATGCATACAGTCTCAGACAGAGCCGCTCGAATTACGGTGTTGAAATTTCTATATGTATGTATATTACAAGTAGAGGGGTCAAGCTGCACATCACAATTTGTAATCAGTTTCAGAAACTATTCTGAGACTCATATGCTAGACAATGGCATCGTGAAAAAAAAAAAAGACTGAAACCGTGTAAAAAATCGATTTTTCTCAAATGCTTAGAAACTCAAAAAGCAGAAAGCCCGGTCAAAAATCTTGGAAGTCCTCCGCCAACATTTCAAAATGCGAACCAACGCCAAATTTGCAAAACACGATGTTGTTGCTGCTGCTGCTGCGTTGTTGTTGTGTTGTTGTTGTCGTCGTTGGCGTCGTCGTGAGTTTTATGTTTTTGTTGTAAATATATTATGTTCTGTCTTCGTGTTTTCTTTCTTTTCTTCGTTGTGGTCGATAGTACTGAACTTTCTAAAAAAACTAACTTTAAAACGAACTTAGAAACGCTCCAATCCTATTCCCCTCGACTGAAATTGACATAAAAACCCCCCCCCCCCCCCCCCACCCCCCACATACCCCTTGGAAAAAAAAAGAAAAAAAATAGATGCGCCGACTAGTCTCTGAATCCACTTAGTCTGCAGTCGGACGCAAAGACCTCTGGGAATATATTCCAGCTGCACGCTGCCAAGCCATTATCATCTTCTGACCCCTCCCAGGGCCTCCCAGGGTGGGTGTATCATCTCAGAACCCTCAGAGGGCCTCCCAGGCTGGATGAACACAATACACAACAAAAAAACAAAACAAAACAAAACAAAAAAAAAAAAAACCGGGCACGTTCTCAATCGCATCGCTTCACTCCAGGGACACAATTCTGAGATGTCTATGCTTATCTTGGGCAAATCATTTCCGCAGTTCTTAGACTGCGTATTCGTGTCGAGTCACTCTAGAATCTCATCATCTCACCCATGGGAGATAAGTCTGGCATTCTGAGCGAACCTTCTGAGCGAAGATCAACACTCCCACCCACTTTGACGTTTTCCTAGGTGACTAATTCGAGGGGAGATGAAAATTCACGCGGAACCCCGACTTTTTGTGACTTGCTATAGAAATCAGTCCGTAGTTCTAATACAGAGGAGTTAAGTGCTGAGCCTAGGAAGTCTAGCTCGGTCATGATGCATCATTTCCAGAGAGGTTAGTGTCGTGGAGAGGTTCGAGGAAAAAACTCCCCCCTCGAGATCCGCGAGAAAAACCACCCCCGTCCTCAGGAATTTTTCTGTTAGCTATTCTCCCTTTTTTTCCTTTCTCCTCTCATAGACATCCTCTAAAGACGTTTGTGTATGGTAAGAGGGATGCGCTGCTCTGAAAAAACTTACAAAAGGGCACCCCCCCCCTCTCAGGTTAGGCTCACTCAGATAGTCTCCTCTCTCATTCGTTTCTCTGCCCTCTTCCCTGTCTGTCCGTCCTCTCTGTCTCTCTCCCCCTTCCCAAACGTCTGTTTAATGGTACTTATTGCTATCCCTTCTTCTGAAAAATCTACACCCCCCTCCCTCGCTCCAAGCCCCTCGCCTGTACTCACGGCGTCTCTCTGTCTCGTTGCTCTCTGTCTGTCTTCTGTCGTCTCCGTCTCTTCCTTCCGTCTCTTCTGTTTGTCTTTCGCTATCTCTGTTCTCTGTCTCTCCTCTCGCGTCTCTCTCTCTTCTCCTCTGTCCTCTGCTTCGCCGTCAGTCTCTCCTTCCCCTCCCCTCTCTCTCCTCTCGTCTCTGTCTGTCGTTGTCTCTCTGTCCCTGTCTGCTCGTCTCTCTCTCGTCTTTCTCTCTCTCATCCTCTCTCCTCCTCGCTCTCTCCTCTCTTTGTCAGTACATCTATGAGTTTACTCGAAAATTATTGGTTTTCGGTCATCAGTCAATATGGTCTGCGTGCGTGCCAGCGCGCGCGCGCGCCGCGGGCGCGTGTGTGTGGGTGTGTGTATTGTGTGTGTTGTGGTGTGTGTGGGTGTCAGGTGTGGGGTTGTTATGGGTGTGTGCAGGCGAGCGTGTGTGTGTACGTGTGCATGCGTGGGTGTATGTGCGTGCGTATGTGTGTTTGTGTGTGTGGTGTGTGTGTGTGTGTTTGGTGTGTGATCTAAGAGAAGAAGAATGAAAATTAAAAGGAATACAGATTTAAAAAATATGTGAAAAGAACAGAAGAATATGCGAGTGCGCTGGTCTTCCACGTGACATTTTCTAAGATTCTTGAAAACTTATCAAATTCCTTTTGGCATTTCACATGTCTGCCCTTCCAACAAAATGTTCTTTAATTAAGTCCTTAACTACCCGAGTAAAAGAGGTCATCAAAAACCGTAATTTCAAAGTGAAGTGGATGAATCCCACATCGTCTCAAGTTGAACGTACATACTGCCAGTCTATGATTTTCTTCTTTTCACTTTGTGTGTGTGTGTGTGTGTGGTGGTGGTGTGTGTGTGTGTGTGTTGTGTGTGGCGCGCCGTAAACCTACCTGTTTTACTACCTGCTAACGTGCCTTATTTGTGGGCACCGGGAAACGCATATTAGGCCGACTGCCTCCAAGCTGCTTCGGGTTAAAAAAAAAAAAAAAAAAAAAAATCACACACACACACCACACACACACACACACCACGTATCACGCATCGTATTATCATACTGTCGCCATATCCGCTTTTCCTCTCTCTCTCTCGCCTCGCTCACCTCCATCCTCCGCTCTACCATTCGTTCCCCCTCACCCCACACCCCCACCCAGTTCCTTCTTCCCGTACCCCCCTGGCTTCCCTGTGTCGTCATCTGCTTTCTCTCGACGCCCAACCTACCGTGTTCTTATCACCGCCTGTGACCAAATCAATGTCGCACCAGTAGGAAAAAACCGTCAAAACCGAAACAACAATACTGGAAGGTCGGAAAAAATCATTGCAAGAGAGATGCATAGACCTTAGCCAGACGATTGCGCGCGAGGAAAAGTCGGAGACAGTGGCGCGAGACTCACGACGCCGGCAGGCCGTTTGCCACGCGCTCCTCTCCGCGTGAGCGCGAGCGGCGCGAGTCGCCGGTCCTTTTAAACGACACCACCTTTGCTTCATTTCAGATCTCGCGCGCCTAGCCCTGCTGTGGACTTTTGGCGGAGGTCTAAAGCAGAGTTTGTGGTGTCCGTTTTTTTTTTTTTTTTTCTTTTTGTTTTTTTTTTTACTTTGTTCCCCCCCCACTCCTCGTTGATTGGCTTGTGTTTTTTTAACCCAGCTGTTTCCAACAGTGCGTTGACAGTGTGGTGGACGAATTGGAGAATTGGAGTGTGTGTGTTTTGTGACAATTCTTTGGATTCCTGGAGATTTACGACAATAAGGTGCAGTAAATGGGTTGAATTGTTTATCCATATTTCCTCATCCCACCCTCCCCCTGTTTTGCAGTGTTGGGTGTGTGTGTGTTGGGTGTGTGGTTTGTGGTGTGTTCCTTCTTCCAGTTTAACGTCTTCCCCCTTAATGATTACAGACGATTGTGTGATGGTGTGTTGTGAGGTGTGTGTGATGGTGTGTGGTGTTTGTGTGTGTGTGTGTGTGTGCGCACGCGTGTGGTATTGGTTTGCGTGGCGTGTGTGCGTGGCGTGCGCGCATGAGTGTGTTTGGTGTGTGGTGGGTGTGTGTGTGTGGTGTGGTTGTGCTTTCTTTTTTGTATATGAGGGTTTGTTGAAAGTTAAAGATAAATTCCTGCTGGACTGTGCATAGGATGTGGGCATAACGACAAAGAAAAGCATAGTTTTTGAACATTTTTGGTAATGTCCAGTGGAGTCGATCTATCATGTGGTGATTCGTACCAGTCTTGTGCAGTATTTTCTTTAGTCTTGGACAATCTAGAATAATAGGTGAAGTACCTAAGGATTTCGCAACACACACATGTACCATTTTTGCTGTGTCTTTGGATTCCCGAAATGATTTTAAACGCATCGCCTATGAATTAAAGTTACCTACCGCCTCTCTAGCTATCGACGGTCGAATTTGGTTCATTTGATTCTTTGGGGTGGATGTCAGGATTTGGTTTATACAATTGTGATAATCGTGCGTGCGTGCGTGTGCGTGCGTGCGTGTGTGTTGTGTGTGTGGTGTTTGTGTGTGTGTGTGTGTGTGTTTTGTGTGTTGTGTGTCGTGCGTGTGTGGTTGCTTGTTGCCTGCTTGCTTTTGTTGTCCTTGTGTGTGTTGTTGTTGCATCATTATGTTGAATTTTGCTAATGTGGTTGTTTAACCTTTTCGACAGTTCGTTTTAAAAAAACATCACTATCAACAGCGCGTTTTGGGTCTAAAAAAAAAGGTAGGTCGGGGGGTCGTTTGCTTTCAGTCAACTCCAAGAACCCTCATCTTAAATCCTATCATCTTGGTCATTTATCAATGTCATCAATCATGCAAATCTTGCGAAGTAATGTGGTCCTCGAAACTTTGCAGAATGTGGTCCAGCGTATAATATGGACTAGACCCCGCACGCAGTGACCCTCCTCGATGACATTGAAACTGTTACTACTGACAGTATTTGGTCTTTCTGCTGCTAAAAGCGATGTAGGGAGAATTGTTCTGTTTTCTTTTTTAAAGTCCTGCTCTTTCGTGCCGTGTCAGGAGACACATTTGTCCAACGTTTTCGCTTGGCTGTGGTCGTTCTTGTCGTGTACTAACAAACCTTTATTTTGAAATTGTGTCGTGTGTAAAGGTGGTATTTTGGCCTTTGTTTATACTTTTTCATTTTTTAAAGAAATTAATGCTTTTCTCTTTTTTGCGATTCCCTTTCCCCCCTTTCCCCCTTTAAAACATGTCCCTATCTCTATCGTTCTTGGTTGATTTTTTGGGTGTTTATGAAAAAAAAAATTGCCGGGTCATCATATCCTGGAAATGAAAAACGCGACTTTTTTTTTTTTTTTTTTTTTTAAGATTTCATTCTTTTAAAAAATTTACCCTCAAACTCACTGCGTGGTTGAAGACTAACATGCAAAATAAAAAGAGAAGGGACTTGAAACGAATGAACGGTTTTCACAGTGGTGAGATGTCTGATATATTCTTCTTTGAATTTGGAAGTGGTAAATGAAAATCCATCGCATATGTCTAACTTGTCCCTCAGGGCCACGGTAACAACAACAACATCATGAAAACAAAACAAGGGCGGTTGACAGCATCACAGACACACCACAACAACTACTGACCTTGTTATTTTTCTTACCTTATTATTTGTTATCTATCATATCTCTGTTTCTATATCTTTTATTTTCCTTAATATATTGTGTTAAAAGCAGTACAAAATATAACCCTTACCATCCTCTTAAAGCAAATTCCGGACCACCTTACCATAACCAGACGCATACACAACACACCACACACACACACACCACCACACACACCGCACACAGCACACACACACCACACACGCACGCACGACGCACGCAACGCACGCGACGCACACACACCTCGCAGACACATATACACATGACTCACAACACAAAACCCACCACGCACGTACAAGCGGCAGCACACGGCGCCGCGTGCGCTCGCGCGCAGCGCACACACACACACACACACCCAAACACACAGCTACACCTCACAACACACACCACACACAACGCGCCGCACCACACACTAACACCATACAAACACCTCATGCAACGCCGAACAAGACAAACAAATTGCGCTTCACGCACCACACACACACACCCACCCTCCTCCCACACACACATACGCACGCGCGTGCGCGCACACACACACACACTCACACATACATATATACGTTTACACAACCGCACCCACGGACACACACACACACACACAACCACACACACACACACAACAAAAAAGCACACGCACACGCACACATCAACCAGACCCTTGATGGTTAGGGCAGACAGTGTTTAGCTTGGTATCCAGGTCTGACAACACGCAGGATTCATTGATGGACGGGCTTCTGTAGCGCTTGTCTGTCTAAGACAGAGGTCTTCTCCATTCTGTTCCTTTTACTTATTCATGTGCGCTGGGGGTAAACCCTAACCGCGCGTTTGCTGTGGTGCTCCAGTGCTGTGCGTTCGTAGCGTGTACGGACTTGCCTGCTCACCCCGTCTGGGTAACAATATTTTCATTTATTACCGCTCGTAACCTTGGTGAAGAAAAAGATACACCCGAAAGGTGGGGTTAGGACCTAGAGGAGTACTGTCAGAAAAAAAGGCGCCGAACAAACCAGCGTCGCGTGCAATATCGGTGGACTCTGTTTAGGAAGAAATCAGACAGAAAACGCATGTAATATTTCTGGTGCACGTTCTTTCCCTTACTTTATCTCTCTCTGATTTTTTTTTAATCGAAAAGCGTAGTAAAAAAAAAATCCCTGGTACACTTAAATTTGAAAATATTTTCGCTTTGATGTGAAAGGTTGTTCCCTGAAGTAGCTAGCCATTCCCGCAGTCTTCGGGTCGGGTTTCACTGGTAATGGTCGTGCAGAACCCGGGTTTAGAAGATGGGCTTTTCCCATGATTGTCGCCAGGCATTTTACATAGTTTGGGAGTTTTGAGAGTCTCTGGAGTATTGAAAATGGTCTTCCCTTGCTCTTTTGTACGAGTCCTTCGAGTATAAAAAATCCCTCGAGCGTAAAGGTGGTCTTTCTCTCTTGCTTTTGTAATGTGTCCTTCGTGTGTGAAAATAGTTTCCCCCCTGCTTTGGTGCAATAAGAAACGCTTTCTCTTTCTTGTCGATGACATAACACGAAGAATGGATGGAATGCCATCAAAGTTGATGGATTTTTTTTTCTAGTCCTCAAAGTTCCTCAAGTTGACCCCCCCCCCCCCCCCCCCCCCCCCCCCCCCCCCCCCCCCCGCCCCCCTACTTTGTTTACTTTTCTTTCTTTCTCTTGCTTTCTTCTTCCTTCATGAATTCCCTCGTGAGAAACAGAGGACGGTGTTGTGAACTGGTCAGAACTATATATAGATACGATTCAGAAATAAATTTCAACGTGAAGGGATATTTCAATCTGATGTCATCTCCTGTTCACAATACACTAAAATCAAAGATTAGGGTTGTGACGCGCATGTTTATTCAGTTCGAAAGTTGCATCCAGCCATGGTTTTAATTAAAACTACGAGGTTCTTGACATGACATTTACGAATTGTTTCTCAGCCATCTTTAAGTGCCCGTAAGTTAGAGCGCGTCGAGCTGTTATCAACGTTTGTTTCCGGGAGGCCCTCCTGATCGTAAACATTCACGAGGTCGTTTCCTTTCTTTTCAGAAACAGAGGGAGATGTCATTCAAATAAATAAATCGCTTTAAAATATTCAATGACAGACCAAGGTATTTTTTTTCTTTGTGACTTTATTTGTCGTCCCTCGTTGTGTTTTTTGTCTTTCTTTCCCTTTTTCTGTCTAGAAGAGAGTCGGTTTTCCCATGAACGTCGTCGTTCACCATGTTTCTTCTCTTGTTCACTCATGCCCAGAGCCTGGTTCCAGGTCAGGCCGCTAGATGGCCAGACTGTACACAGTGTCTGGAATGGTCACCAGGTTTCTCTTCCTGCTGCGGTGTCTGCTGGGCCTATAGGGCGTGTATTATTTTTGTTGCTTTCAATGGCTTTTTCATTTGTTTTTTTTTTAATCGGGTGATGACTACAACTTTTACAGCGGAAAACGGAAACTAAAGTCAAACTTCAAAGCAAACTAATTCACAATGCACACCGACAACGCGTTTCGACCTGTGCTGTCTCATCTTTGAGTGAGCCGCGTAAAAACAACACCATTTAAGACACTGAAACCCATAAATCGAAATAGAGACAGAGAAGAGATAAAAGGAGAAGTTGATTGCCTCGTCTCCTTCGGTTTAATAGTTTGTCTTCAACTTATTTTGTCCTGCCTGAGGTAAGACCAGCATAGGTCGAAACCCGTTGTTTTTTGTATTTGTTTCTTTCGTCTTTCACTTTCGGCGTTTTTTTTTTTTTTTTTTTGATTTTTTTTGTTGCTAATGTCTGTTAACTCTTTGTATTCTTGTGGCGAAAAGATTATGGGCGAACCAGCTCGCGAGGATCCGCATGGTCTGGTTTGATCAAGGGCAAGGGTGACAACAGTTATCTACAACTCTCACCGTCTTATTGTATGGGATAATTATCATTAATCCTTATCGTGAATACTTATAGATAGCGCCTATTCCTCAGGGAAGAGTACCAAGCTCTAAACCTAAACGCTTTTAACATACCACACTCGGTTAACACAACGGCGTCCTACCTGGTTAGATGGACGACTGGAAAAAGAGCTGCCAGGCGAGCGCATATCATTCAGAATCGTTTCCCATATGTCGTGTCCACAATAGGATCCGTATCAATGTGCAATATCGTTCAGTCGGTGCAGATCAAATTTTCGTTACTGGCGGGCTGTCATCTCTTTTCCATTTCTTACTCAGGATGCATGGCTAATGTGTACGTGTCATCCATACAACCACAACGCGCGCAAACTTGGCCTCTCTTCTTCCGAAAGCTTCCAACGCTGGTGAGTGCTGTTTTTGTTGGTGGGCAAAGATTTTTTGAGGCGTGCATGGCTGCGGGGGTGGCGGGGCCACAGACAGACTTCTGTTTAGAGTCTCACTCGGCAGGCACTGAGCGGTACGAAGGATACTGACTTAGAGTTGTCCTGTTGTTTCTTTAATGTTCAGAATCGTTCTTTTTTTTTTTTTTTGTTTTTTTTTTACGAGAACGGGATTCCACTAGCCTGGTCCGCCGCGACTGGCCGACCGCTCTGTGTAAAAGCTACAAATAGCGCGTTGATTGTTAGGCTAGGCCCTACTGGTTGAAACTGGACCTAGGTACTCTCTGTCCCTCTGTGTTTTTCTGGTCTAATGTCTTTGTTCATCGTTCTCTTCCTGTTGCTGCTGTTCACTAACTCTAAATTGTGTCTCTGTCCTGTCCTCGAATGTTTGTGGCTCTTTTTGTCTCTGTCTACGTCGGTCTTTGTGTCTGTCTGTCTATTCTGTCGCTCTGTCCTTGGTCCTTCGTCTGTCCTTTGTCTGTCTGTCTGTCCTCTCTTTTGGTCTCTCTCTTCTCTGTACTGTCTGTCCTGACTGTCTCTCTAAATGCTGCCCTGGGTCTCTCTTTGTGGCTCTCCGTCTGTCCTGTCCTGTCTCTCTTTTGGTGTCTCTCTGCTCTCTGTCGCGATGTATATCTGTCTCCGACTCGTTTGTCTCTCTTCGTCTCCCTCCTGTCCCTGTCTGTCCTGTTTCAAAGAAAATCTTGGTGTGTCTCTCTCCTGTCTGGTCTTTCTGTCTGTCTGTCTGTCTGGGTCTCTCTCATCCCTCCCCTCCACATCCCTCCTCTCTCCGGTCTCCCTCCCCGTCTCTCTCCTCCCCCCCCCCCCGTCGCTGCCCCCTCTCCTCGCGGATCGTCTCTCCTCTCTTGCTCCCCTCCCAAATCTCTCTCTCTCCTCTCTCTCCTCGCCATCTCATCCCGTCTCTGTCATGTCTGGTGCAATTTTGCCCTCCCATTTCCTTGTGTGTGTCCCTCGCTCTCCTCTTTGTCTCTCTCTTTGTGTCTCTCTCCCTGCATCTTCTCTGTCTTTACGTTTCTTTTGGCTGCTGTCTGAAATTGTCTGTTCCTGTCTGTCTGTCACTTCCTCTGTGTTATCCAAATTCCCGCAAACTTCTTTCTCTTTCTCAGGTGGTCTCACGGTTGCTTACTCCTTGTTTTTAACAACTGTATGGGATCTTTCTGATAATAGATAACTACAGTAGACATGTATTTGAATCTTAAAATAAGAATATTGATCCCTACAGTAGACATGATGTAGATCTTATAATAATAATAATAAATAACTACAGTAGACATGTACTGTAGATCTTAATAATAATAATAATAATAAACTACAGTAGACATTTATGTAGATCTTAAAACTAATAATGACTTTGATAGAAACTACAGCCGACATGTATGGTAGATCTTAATCATATATTGCACAACTACCAGTATACCCACTGTTATGGTAGATCTTAATAATAATCGATAACTACAACTAGACATGTATGTGGGGGGGTTCGTAGTATGATAATGATAACTACCACTAGACGTGTGTAGACTCTTAATGATAATGATAACCTACACATAGACATGTATGTAGATCTTAATGATAACTGATAACTACAGCCAGGCACATGTAGTTAGAAGATCTTAATGATAAATGATAACTACAGTAAGACATGTATGTAGATCTTAATGATAATGATAAACTACAGCTAGACATGTATGTAGATTCTTAATGATCATGCACAATTTCAGGCCGACATCATGCAGCCACAGTTTTCAGAAAACTGTGCTCCAGGTACAGTGCAAAAGCCGGTGATACATTGTGTACAGTGCACACCCGATTCTACACAACAGATGATTTGAAAATTTTTCCACACATCTACACACACCCAAAACACACCTATATAACACGTTACAAACTAGACATACCTAAAGGCACACACACGCGCTACGATGCAGCAGGCAAACACTGAAAAAAAACAAAACAAACAAACACCTGCTTACCTATCTCGCTACATTCGGCTTACATACAATTCACATACCAACAGACTCAAACGTACCACACGTGTGCAGAGTTAGAAGAGGGGAGGGAGGTCAGGGTCAGAGGGTCGTCAGGGAGTCTGTTCCACGTGCTCAAAATGAATGGATGGATGCATGGATGAATGAATGAATGAGAATGAATGAATGAATGAATGAAATGATGGATGATGAAACAATGGATGAATGAATGAATGGATGAATGAATGGACATCAAATAATGAATGGATGGATGAATTAAATGGATGAATGAACGTGAATGGATGAATGAATGAATGAATGGATGAATGGATGGATTAGTGAAACAATGGATGAATGAAACAATGAATGAATGCATGAATCAATCTATCTAAATATCTATCTATCTATTCTATCTATCTGTCTATATGTCTATCTCTCTCTACTATCTATCTGTCTTGTCTGTCTGTGTTTGTATGTCTGTTCAGTTGATCTATCTGTCCGTCTGTCTGTCTCTCAAACCTTTGTCTGTCTGTCAAACTGTCCTCAGTCTCTTCCTATCTGTCTGTCTATCTATTTTCTGTCTACTTGTCTATCTAGTCTATCTGTCTGGGGGAGAATCTCTCTGTATCTTTATCTTATCTATCTATCTATCTATCTATCTATCTATATCTATCTATCTATCTTAATCTATCTATCTATCTATCTATCTGTCTGTCTGTCTGTCTCTCTATCTCTCTGTCCGCTCTGTCTGTCTGTCTGTCTGCCTGTCTACCTATCTGCCTGACGGTGATGCCACCAATGTCCTCGGAGTAACTGGAATTAATACAAAAATCTGTCCAAGTGAAAGTTCATGACTGACATCCCACCCCCAACTCCCAGCCCACAAACAACAACACAAGCAGCAACCACAACGACGACGATAAACAATTACACCTGCATTGAACACAGGGTAACAATATGTTTTTCACTAGTATAGAGTTTTTGAACGCTTGCGCCATTTCTCTCATGAAAAATTGAAGTCACCAGAACCATTAAAAAACAAAAAAAAAACAAAACAACAGAACAACGACAACAACAAAAGCATGATCTTATTTCAGCCTCGTCCTACATCTGTTAAGGAATCTTAAAGGTTTTGTGAAGCGATGTCCAGTGTTTGACCGAGATTTAGTTCTTTTCAGTATCTGTCTGTGTGTCTGTGTGTCTGTCTTCCGTCTGTTTTTCTGCCTGGTCTGTTTGTCTGTGTGTCGTGTCCTTCCATTTCTGTACAGCTGCTGGTACAAGAAGCGATGCCGCAAAGGTAGCTTATTTTCGTTCACGTAATCTTTTGCTATAACCCTCTCTCTCTCTCTCTCTCTCTCTCTCTCTCTCTCTCTCTCTCTCTCTCTCTCTCTCCTCTTCTCGCGCTCTCTCTGTCTCTTCTCTAGTTACACACACACACACACACACACACACACACACACACACACACACACACACACACACACACACACACTCGACGTTTCACTAAGTATCAAAGAATTAAAAGTCGAAAATATTGGGAGAACTTTTGTTTGTTGCAATTGTTAAGGCTGACTTTATGTGCTCTCTGTGCGTGTGTGTGTGTGTGTGTGTGTGTGTGTGTGTGTGTGGTGTGTGTGTGTGTGTCTGTGTGTGTGTCTTTTTGTCTGTCTGTCTCTTCTGGGTTGATTTTGCTTTTGTATGTTTAAGTTTCATTATTGCTGCTGCTACAAGGTCGATTGCCGCAAATGTTCTTTCTTTTGCCCTGACATTTCCGATCTGTTACTGCCACAATTTGTTGACCTACATGGTCTTGTAGTTCATACGTGGTGTTTGCTCGCGCGCGCGCGCGCGCGTGTATGTATGTGTGTGTGTGTGTGTGTGTGTGGTGTGTGTGTGTGTTGTGTGTGTGTGTTTCTGATTGTCAATTGGTCTGACACCGCCTTAAGCCAAGACGTGAGTCAGTAAAGTAATAGTAAAGTAAGCACACAGAAGATAACAACACCGTCAACAACAAAAAACAACAACAAAAACCAACAAAAACAACACAACAACACAACAACAACAACAACAACAACGTGATTTATCGGTGTTTGTGTGTGCTGCCTGGTTACACAGCAATGAAAATGAACAAACGTGTACATGTATGGGCGCATCTTCATTACACTCGTGCACGTGCTCGCCAGCTTGTGTGTGTGCGGTCTAAAATGCGCTTCTGTGTAACTGCTGTGTGCGCTTGGTGAGGAGCCTCTACAATGCGGTGTTGATGCGCTAGGTAGGCGAAGACAAAAATCTGAATGACAAGGTTTGGCCTACGTGTGTATGTGTGTGTGTGTGTGTGTGTGTGTGTGTGTGTGTGTGTGTGTGTGTGTGGTGTGTGACTTTGTGTGTGTGTGTGTGCGTGTGTGTGTGTGTGTGTGTGTGGGTGTGTGTGTGTGTGTGTGTACATGGATGTGTGTGTGTGTGTGTGTGTGTGTGTGTGTGTGTGTGTGGCGTGTGTGCGCGTGCGCGCGCATGTGTGTGCGTAGACGCATACATTAAATCGATTTGGAGAACGGTGGCAGCTATGATGTGGGTCCCTGTGGTCTGTAGGAGTGGAGTGTGGGGGGCATTATAACTTTTTTCTTCGCTATTGTACAGACAATGATGGCAAAAGAGAAAAAGTAGTGTGGATTTAATTGTGAACAGGAGAGAGACAGAGAGAGAGAGAGAGAGAGAGAGACAGAGACAGAGAGAGACAGAGCCAGAGAGACTGAGAGACTGAGACAGAGAAAGAGAAAGAGTGGGGGAGGAGGCAAAGAATCAAAGAGAGAGAGAGAGAGAAGAGAGAGAGAGAGAGAGAGAGAGAGAGACGACGAGGAGAGAGAAAGAGTGGGGGGGAGGAGAAGGCGCGAGAGAATAAGAGAGAAAGAGTGGGGGGGAGGAGGGAGAGAAAGAGAATACCAGATGAGAGGAGAGAATAAGAGAGGAGCGAGAGAGAGAGAGAGAGAGAGAGAGAGAGAGGAGAGAGAGAGAGACACACACACACACACACTCTCCTCTCTCTCTCTCTTCACTCACTCACTCACCCACACAAACACACACACCCAGACACACACACACATATAGACACAGACACAGACACAGACAGACAGGACAGACAGACAGACACACACACACACACCACACACACACACACACACACACAACACCAAACAAACACACACACCACACACACACACACAACACACACACACACACACACACACACACACATGGACAGAAAGTCAATAGTGAAACATACAAAAGTCTGGGTATGACTGCTGGAAATTGAGAGACAGGAGACAACCTTGCACCGCAACCAACATCACTGACCATGATTAATTAATTAAGTGCTACAAAGCTCCTTTTCTTCCAGAAAGAAAAAAAAACCAAATCAAGTACACACAGAGGATCGTGCTTGTCCACGTGTGACTCTCTGAGACAGAAAAGTTTGAAAGTTGTGGCCTATGTCTCCAATAAAACACTACACTGCACACACAAACACCTCTGCCTTTATGCAAGTGTACATAGACACAGCTGTTAACCGCCCCTGCACACATATACCCCTCCCCCCTCCTTGCCGCCCACTTTTTTCTTTTTTTTTTTTTTTCTAGTCTCTACACCCACTGTTTTAGTAGTGAAACAAGTTCAACCGAGCGATCCAGTGAATAAAAAAAAAAAAAACTGTGAAAGTAGTAGTAGTAGCAGCAGTAGTAGTAGTAGTTATTGTAGTAGTAATAGTAGCAGTAGTAATAGAAGAAGTACTACTACTACTACTACTACTTTCATTTGAGGTCTTTTCACCAAATTGTGTGGTATCAGACGAATAGCGTGAAGGGTGAAGGTGGCGAGTCCATTACTTTACTTGAGGACTGATTCACTTTGATAAGGTGAAGAGTTTGTGTGTGTGTTGTATGTGTGTGTGTGTGTGTGTGGTGTGTGTGTGTGTGTGTGTGTGTGCGTGCGTGCGTGCGTGCATGCGTGCGTGCGTGCGTGCGTGCGTGCGTGCGTGCGTGCGTGTGTGTGGTGTGTGTGTGTGTGTGTGTGTGTGTGTGTGTGAGTATATGGAATATCAAAGTCCCCTTACGAGATATGATTCAGGATCTGTCAATCGGTGTCGGCTTCAGATGTTCACAGTGCTCCTGAGTACGAAGCATGCATCACTTCATGGCGTGAGCAGTTCAGTTTTGTTTAGAGATGACTTTATCGTAATACTAAGTATTACAAAGTGATGCAAAGAAAGGGAGGGGGATGGAGGGGAGGGATTACTGTAATCACTACCCTCCACCCCCACCTCTATTTGTTTATTTCTTACTCTAAGGCTACAATAACCAGTAAGAAAATGTGTTAAATGTCTAAGTAGGAGGGGGTTGCAATTGGCAAAATCCTCTGTCTGTCTGTCTGTCTGTCTGTCTGTCTCTCTCTCTCTCTCTCTCTCTCCTCTCTCTCTTTGATTCTCTCCCTCCTCCCCCCACTCTTTCTCTGTCTCTCTCTCTCTCTCTGTGTCTCTCTCTTCTCTGATTCTCTGCCTCCTCCCCCCACTCTTTCTCTTTCTCTGTCTCTGTCTCTCTTTGTCTCTGTCTCTCTGGCTCTGTTTCTGTCTCTCTGTCTCTCTCTCTGTCTCTCTCTCTCTCTGTCTCTCTCCTTTTCACAATTAAAATCCATACTACTTTTCTCTTTTGCCATTATTTGTCTGTACATGATGTATTTTACTGTTGTTCGTACACACTTTCTTCGTGAAATTTCGTTACGTTACGTTGTAACTGATGTAGTGTATTGGTTGACACTTCGTAATAAAAGATGCTCAACGGAAGCAAACTATTACGCGAGGGGAACAGAGAGCGTGGGAGAAGAAGAGATATTTTTCCTTCACACATTTTGTAAACCCATAATGTTTTTAACCTAATACTTTAATGAATACGTAGTATAAGTTCAAATTATTTACTTTCGCAAACATGTGTCTCTATCATTATTTCTTTGACAGGGAAAATGATATAATTATCATTGCGATGAATATTCATAGTTTTATATAATTTGGCCGCAAACACAAACAAAAATGAAAGGCATGGACCGTAACAAGCTATTGATTGTTTACATTGTAATTTCCAGCAACAAGACGGAACAGGAAAGAATGGTGGCTAATGATGTTTCATGCAAATCTGGCAGGATGCTGTTTATAGCTGCGCATTTAAAAAGTATTAACTGGTAGGTGAATCTTTGACAACGAAGACTTTGACATTCTTTCTGAATTTAGCTTTGAAGAAGTTCAGTTCCAGTGTGTAAAGTAGTGATTTGACCTTTTTGCGCATATCTTATGACATTTTCTCTTGATAACTGTGTTTATGTAAAACGTTTTAAAGGAAAAAAAGGTATGACTCTTCCGTACAGTTTTTCCAAGAATGGATATAACTACAGATCGTGATATGATGACAACACAACGTTTAACATTTGATGCGTTTTTAACATACCTCGTAATCGTGTGAACCTTCCTTTACTTAACGAAACGTGCTTGTAACACATTGGCGTCTTAAACTTTAACGTTCATTTCAGTTCATTACACCCCTACGTCCCCCCCCCCCCCCCCCCCCCCCCCCCCCCCCCCCCCCCCCCCCCCCCCCCCCCCCCCCCCCCCCCCCCACCACCCACCCCCCCGCCCCTGAACCGCCCCCCCAAATGTGGCACCGTGGGACCTGTCGTTTACTATATAAGACTGAGGGTGTAAGTGTTTTGTTTTGGCTGATTTGAGCATCATTCTAGTTTTGTGATTTGTCGTTTATGGTAAGTGAGAGTGTAGTTTGTTTGTTTTTTGAGTATGTAACTTTTTACATTTGGACATGTGTTCGTAGTTTGCTAAGACTTAGAAATACTGTTATAAGAATATGATGTAGAAGCTCTTGATATCTTTAGAACATTTGCAAAGCAGAACATATGGTTGCATTATGCTCTCGGAATATGCACAGCTGTAGATGACAAACAGAAATAATAGCACCAAAACGTATCTGCTCTCCAAAGAATGCTGCCACAGTACTACGCGAAAATTTCGAAATGCTTTTCGAAAATTTGATGCAAACTAGAAACAATACTAACCAGTATTGATTAATGTGTAAAAAAAAAAACAAATCCAAAAAACTTTGTCCTGGTGTTGCAAGTTTCTTTTATACTCCAAAAGGGATTGAAAGTAAATCCGCCACTTAACAGGGACACACAATTACGAGGAGACAAATACACGAAACGTTAAAGGGTCGAAACGCGTCCCGTTTTGTCTTGTAATTTGTGTTTCCCTGTTAACTGGCGTATTTACTTTACATTCCTCTGAACGTTTCTTTCAGTTTTCGCTGCAGTCACCTCACTTAGAAAGTAACATAGCTGTCTAAGGCCTAAAAGAAACATTAAGGGATCACATGTACGTCTGCGATTTCTGTATACATTGCGGTACAGATCTGCCTAGTACTTGGCGGTGTGTAGCAGAGTGCAGTATTATCATCACACTTCTTTGGATGACCAAGACACTGTGAACGTGTCACTTTTGAATGTATCACATCACATCTAGTCGTAATGTTCTGGGGACAAAAAGTAAAAGTGATCCACTGTGCATGGATTTTTTTTTAAAATGTCACAAACAAAATGAGTACGATGAAAGTGAAGTCATAATGTTGTTATAATCAACCCCATTCTTACGCCACACAAATAAGAGGGGATCTCAGTGTAAAAGAAAAAAAAAAAAACAATCCTAAATCTCATGCGTTTGATTTGATAGGAAACAAGATACAGGAAAGAACAAATCAGCAACTGTGTAAACCCCCCACAGAAGAGAGTTCACAGGAAAGCCATGTACTGACAAGTTAACAATAACAGGAGAAGAAACATAGAAATAATAATAATAATAAAAACACCATCGGAACAGCAGCGGTGAGGAAACTTTTTGTTTCGGATTAAACAATGAAAGCGTCTGAATATGTCAGAGAATAGAAATGAAGTGCAACTGCAGGATCTGCCCAGCAAATAAAGACAAAAATATTTCAGTAAATAAAGGGCCAGGAAACAGGGGAACTTGTCCAGAAAATGCATCAAAACAAAAATTCCATAATAACCGTGATATCTATGAAAAAAGGTGAGACGCTGAGTGCCTGTAGAAAACAATGAAAATGATTTGACAGAACCTGCCAGGCAAAGTTGGACAGGAAAAAAAAATGCAAGGATGGTAATGCGACGAGATGGAAGTAAAACAAAGCAAACAAACAAAAAGCCCTCATGAGAACACGACTCAAAAGAAACAAAACAACAGAAAAGCAAGCAAGTAAGCAATCAAAGAAAGAAAGAAGAAGGATGGATAGAAATAAAGAAACAAAACAAGTAAAATCCCCTCCCCCAACAACAACAACAACAACAAACAACAACAACAACAAAACCACCGAAAACGAACAAACAAATAAAGAAAGAATGGAATGACAGGTAGATAGAAAAATAGAGAAACAAAACAAATAAATACCCCCCATCAAAACCGAAAAACGAACAAACAAAATAAATAAACCCAACAGGACGAGGGGGCGGCCTGCCTGTTTTGTCTCACGTGTCATGAAATGAAACTTCAATGGCGAGAACTTTAGACACGACAACGGATTATTTTTGAACATTCATAGGAAGTACATCGCCAAGGAGAATCTCCAGCACCCCCCCCCCCCTCTCTCTCTCTCTCTCTTATGCAATCACACAGAGTTGTGGGAACAGTAACACACACACATAGAGTTATGCACACACACACACGCGCGCAGGGCACGAACGTACGCACATACACCACACACCATTGTAAAAATACATCAAACACACAAATATGCAAAAAAACATAATTTTGTGCTCACTCACTCACTCACTCACTCACTCACTCTCTCTCTCTCTCTCTCTCTCTCTCTCTCCCTCCCTCACACACACACACACACACACACACACACACACACACACACACACACACACACACACACACACACACATATACACACATACACGGCGCCATGCACACACCCACCACACACCCACACTGAGATGGGACAAACGCAACCAAACTTAACGAGTTGGTCTGTACTGGCTGTTACGCAAACAACCGCCGCCTCACTGGATGACACGACACGGATTTCTGCACAGTTTTTTTTGACCTTTTTTTTCCTTTATTGAATACTCTCACAGAAGGTTCGGTTCGCCTCTCTCTCTCTCTCTCTCTCTTCTCTCCCTCTCTCTCTCTCTCTCTCTCTCTCTCTCTCTCTCTCTCTCTCTCTCTCCCTCTCTCTCTATAACTTAATGAGTGGGAAGGGGATGGTTGAATAGAAGGGAAAGAACCTAAGGACCCAACACATAGACGCACGGACATAGAAAAGGAAACACAACTACACAGCACATAGACAAACCACACCAGCAACACACCACGGCGCGCGCGCGCGCGCGCGCGCGCGGTGCACGCAGTCACAGAGGGTCCCAGTTCACTTCTCTGCCACCATCACTATTACAACCACCACTACCACCACCACTGCCACCACACTACCACCACCACTATTGCGCTGCTACTTCAACTACAAAGAACAAATGGCCAGCAACAAAACAAACAGCAGCCAACACAACAACAATGTGATAACAATAATGAATTGCAGTAGTAGACCACTGAACATACACATCACCAGAGCAAATATAATTTGTTAACCACAAAAAATTATGTGTTGATGATGATGATGATGATGATGATGATGATTGGACTATGATGCTGATGATGACTATGATGATGATGATGATAAGATGTGATGATGATGAGACTATGATGGTGATGTATGACCGATTTATAATGATGATGGGATGATGATGATGATGATGATGATGATGATGTATTGTGAAACTCAATATATCACGGCATTCAACGGGCATGTACCAGCGGTTGGACGCAGAGTACTGTAGCTTTTTACATTATGGCGTAGAGATAAACATGAATTGAAGGGAAACACGATTTCTTTTTCTGGGTGAAAAATTGGAGAAACAGGTTCGTCATTCGTGGCGGGCGTGACGGGTGGTGTTTGTGACCGGGACAGCACACAGACATTGATTGTGACTGGGAACGAGTTACCAAGGAAATAAATAAACTTTTGTGGTACTAAAAACGTCGAAGGAATGGTTGAGAGAAAAATTACAGTATATACGCAACGCGTCTCCATTTTGGTTAATTCTCTTTAGGCAAGGCAAAACCAACGAGATATGCGCACGCGCATTACGCACACACACACAGACCACACACACACACGGACAGATAGACACACAGACCGCACAGAGAGACTTACACACACACGCACACAATAGACACAAACGGACAGACAACAGCGGGCAGGCAGCAGACAGACAAAAAAGGCAGGCAGGGCAAGCAGACAGACAGACTCTCTCTATTTCAACGTGCCGAGCGCACACACACAGACACATACGCAGACACAGACACACAGACACAAACACACAGACCACACACAACATACCCCCAGTTCCAACACGCTCTCCCCCCCACAACCACACACACACACACACACACAAACACACAACCACGACACACACACACACACACACACACACACACACACACCAACACACTCTCCCACTCCCATAGAGAACTACGCAAACTGAAGCAAACTTGACAAGATGAGGAGGGACACAGTCAACTGTTCGCAAAGCACTGAATATAGAAACTGTCAGGCGAGAGACGTACCTGTTTCAATCGCTCATGGCCTAAATGGGAGCCACAGGGACCGTCCTGGAAACCAGCTCCTTTGGTGTAAACGCCTATACACGGCTCCTAAGTCTGACGTATCAGTCATCATGCGATGCTGCATGACAGCTCTGCCGCTATACACTCAATCATTCATCAATCAGCCTCCGCATAGCTGAACCTGAGAACACTCAGTGTTCTCGGACATAGGGAATGCGTTGGGTTGACATACAGGATTGTGAGTAACTGCCAGTACGCTTTCAGCTTCATAATGATGATTAGTCGGGACTTACGCCTATAGGACTGTGTAACCAAAAAATCCTCTTCAGCAACAGCCTCTCTTTTTAGCTGATTCTATTCTGACAAACGAAATGACCCCTTGCCCACTTTGTCTCGCTGTTTCTGCCTCAGCTCTCAGTCTTGTTGTTGTTAATAACTCTATGAGAACTCTTATGCAGTCGCCTGTCCAATCGGCAAGTTTATTTCAAACGTCTTGTAATAGTTTGCCTGCCGGAATTGCGTACGAAACAATTATACCGTGGCACTGTTTGTACTAGTGATGCAAAAAAAAAACAAAAGCCAAAAACAAAAACAAACAAACAAACAAACAAACAAACAAAAAAAACCAACAAAAAAAGCGACCAGTTGTGTGTCCGCTTTTGTAATTCTCAAGGCTGGATTAACCCCTTCTTATCGGGCCGGGGGCTAGCACCAAAAACACCTGTCGGGACAGACTTCAACGAGTCCATACTACTACCGCGGTCAGATGCATTTGCAGAACTTCCAACTATGATCACGTTTTTGAGCCCAGTGCCTCCCCCCCCCTCTCTCTTTCTTTTTCTGTCCTCCCCCCCTCTCTCTCCCTCCCTCCATCTCTCTCCCTCCCTTCTCTCTCTCTCTCTTCTCTCTCTCTCTCTCTCTCTCTCTCTCTTCTCTCTCTCTCCACTTGATTGCCTATCTCCGATCGGATCGACTACAGGCTACCCACTCTGACTTTTTCCTGCAGTTAGTGGCTCTGGACTATTGTTTTTTCTCGCTTTTTTCTGAAAACTCGTCCATAATTATACTCCATATTACCCAGCTAAGCCGCTCCTCTTCAAACCCACAACGTTTCTGGACTTCAATACCAGAACCAAAGACTAACAGACAACTTTGCTGAACTTCATACCAGTGTGTGTGTGTGTGGTGTGTGTGTGTGTGTGTGTGGTGTGTGGGTGTGTGTGTGTGAAACTGATTTAATATGTTATGTAAAATATTGTTTGTGTTGCATACTTGCATTGATGTGTGTGTAGTTAAACACCTAGAGCAGTAATAATATGGTCGTTGTCAGTCTGTAAACAGTAAGTACACAGGTGTGGCATGTTTTGTGGGAACACGTCGGCCCAAACATAATGGCCCTATGGTCGTCACTACGTCTGTAAACAGTACAGTATTACAAGTGTGCACTGTTTAAACAAATGTGATGGAAGAGACTGGAATAATGGGGTCGTCACTATAGTCTGTAAACAGGTAATTTTTACAGGGTGCAATTGTTTTGTGGGAAACACTGGAGTAATGGGTCGCGGTTTTTTTAAGTGTTGTAAACAGTACAAGTAAGTTTACAATGGTTGCAGTACATCATCTTCACCTCGCTCTGTCAAACTCTACCAGCTCCCTCACACAACCACCCCGCAACCCCCCCCCCCCACCCCCCCCCCCCCCCCACCACCACACAGGACAAACACCACTTGCGCAAGGGTATTTTTACGAACTGAATGTGACCCACGTGACACCACCACCCCGTCTCCCCCTCCAAAGGCACCTTCTTGCACCACATGCTCAGTGGCCTCTCTCTTTAAGATCTCGGTAGCGATCTCTCTGCTCAGGAGCTCAATCTAGCTCTGCGCAAACCTTCTCTCTCTCCTCTCTCTCATCCTCTCTCTCTCTCTCTCTATGTGTATCTGTCTATGTCTCTGTCTGTCTTATTGATTCGCACTATGTCTTTCCGACAGTCGTGGTAACATCGTAAACCGTTCACCTTATCCGGTATTAGGTCCGCCATATTCATTACCATGAAACAATGGTTGGAAGAAGTGGTTAAGTTTGCATCTTAATTGTAAACTTTATGGGCATTTCGTATTGTCCCTGTGTCTGTCTGTAGTCAGTTCTGTCAGTGTCTGTCAGTTTGTTCTGTATCGTGTAGGCCGTCCATCCGTCCTCCGACTGTCCTGTTTGTCTGTGAGGTCTGTATGTCGTTTCTGTCGAGTCTCTCTCTCTTCTCCTCGCTCTCTCTTCTCTCTAGTCTCTCTTTGTCTTTCTATGTCTCTCGTAGCACATGCAAGCAAACACAACGCGCGCACGGAAGCAAACCCACAACACATACACAAGGAAACACACACCGATTACACACGTTGCGCACCCACACACGCCATACACGCACGCCCCCCTGTCCATACCCCACGCCCAAAAAACAAAACAAAACAAAACAAAACACAAGCACCCACACACAAAAACCAACACGCGGTGCGCAACTCGCACGCTTCGCACGGCCGTCACGCAAGCATTGCACGCACTCACACATTCTTTCTCTGTCTGGTCTGGCTGGATGGACTCGCTGGATATCTGTTCTGTTGTCGGTCGGTCTGTCTCTCGGTCGTCGTTCTCCCTACCTCCCTACTCTTCTCTCTCTCTCTCGTACTCTCTTCTCTCCTCTCTCTCAACGCACACACACACACACACCCCCCTCCACTCTCATGTCTGTGTTGTCTGGGGACCTTTCACCGTCTCTGTGTCCAATGTAGAGTATGCTTGGACAATGAATCTTACACTCCGTTTGCTGTGGGCCGGTGCGCTGTCGGTCTGTCTGTCAATGCTGTGCTTACAGGTATGCTGTATTATTACAACTACTGAGAATGAGGGACCTGGAATGCTGACCTTCAGTGCAAAACTGCCAGGTTGATGTAACGGGAATGAAAAAAGAAAGCTCTGGTGGCTGTCTTTAGTGTGTGTGCTGGTGTGTGTGTGTGTGTGTGTGCGTGTTGTGTGGTGTAGTGAGTGTGTGTGTGTGTGTGTGTGTGTGTGTGTGTGGTGCTTGGTGTGTGGTGTGTGTGTGAGGGACACAGCCGAGAGAGAGACGAAGGGAGAGAGGAGAGGAGAGAGGAGTAGAAAGAGAGAGAGAGAGGAGACGAGAGAGAGGGGACGAGAGAGGAGAAGACGAGAGGAGAGAGAGAGAGAGTGTTGTGTTGTGTGTGTCGTGTGTGTGTGTGTGTGCCGTGTGCATGCACACGCCGGCGCGCTCCTGTGTACGTGTGTTGTGCTGGCCCGTGTGTGTAAGAGAGAGAGAGAGAGAGAAGAGAAAAGAGAGAGAGAGAAGAGAGAGGAGAGAGCGAGGAGAGAGGTGTGCGTGTGTGTGTGTGTGTGTGTGTGTGTGCTGTGGTTGTGTGTGTGTGTGTTGTGTGCGTGGCACACGCGGCGCGCTCCTGTGTCACGTGTGTGTGCGCGCGTGTGTGTAGAGAGGAGAGAGGCGAGAGAGAGACGAGGCGGACGAGGAAGGAGAGCGGAGAAGAGAGATGAGAGGAGAGAGAGCGAGATGAGAGGCTTGCTGAAAGTAGGACGTATTCACCAGACCGGACGGGTAAACCTGATCCACCATCATTAGACAAGGCTCGAAAATGAGGCAATTGCGTGACATACGTTTTGGTATTGCATTTCATTTGGACCATGAAAAGGCTTTGGGGTAGAAGTCTCCTTGAAGGGACAAGTTGGGTCGGTCGACCCCCCTCCCCCCACCGCCTTTTATACCCTTGCCACACTATCCCCCCTTTTGGCGTTGTATTGTATTGCTTTTTTTGTTTTTAGCGCCTATTGGATGATTATTCACGTGGAATGGAACGGTCATTAAAGACGTTCTTTTCTGCCCATTTTTTTTTTCACCCATACTTATCAGAGTAGCGGTGAATTCCAACGGGCTCCTCACGGGCTCTGGCATACACAGCCAAAACCAGAACATGATTCTTGCGTATCCCCATTGCCAGGGTTATCCTCAGGAAGCTCGGCGAATGTGGAAACGCCACAAGTCGGACGTGTGGCGACCTCTAGAGGGCTGCAGGGAGGGGGATCACACGCGCCGGCTCAGCGAGTGAACTGAGCAATTGAGTCCGTCAGTTAAAAGGGCTTAGTAACGCTGTTGTTCCGGTCAGAAACAGAGAAACTATTGAACACCATCCAGCATGGGACTGGACAACAAGTGCGTGTTTCCTGCGGTGGCTGCACGCAAATCCCTTTCCCCCACTGTTGTCGTTCTGATAGTTCCCTGATGAATGCCAGTACTGGGGGGGGAGCTGGCGACAGGGACAAGGGTGGATATTTGAACCTGTATTAGGGGGAACAATGATGGAGTGAAATTGGAAACGATTTTTTGATGAGGGCGGGGGTGGGGTAGTGGGGTGTGGGGGGGAGGGGGGGGAGGCAGAGAATGACATCCTCTGTTAAAAGTCGGGGAAAGTCCAGGGACCGTGAGGAAAGACCGACGACTGTGGACCGCAGGGAAATCCTGTTGAAGGCAAGAAAGACTGCGAACCGGCTTCTATTCAGAGGCGACGTTGGGCACGTAGACCATGGCGAATAGGCTTGGCCTGTTGTCTGGAGTGTTAACTGTCTTCCCTGTCGCGGAAACAGCAACACGTGAGCGCTGCGGGATGCCGAAGGACAGTATGACTGTGCGACAGGCTCGGGACGTTTTTTTTCTTTTTCTTTTTTTTTTTTTTGCAAGGTACGGCTTTGCAGTCGAGAACTATAGGGGCCGGTACAACCAAGGGACACTTCCCGTGGAGGTTCTGGGTCATACAAATCCACGTGGCCGTTTCACAAAGGCATCTGCAAGGAGGCCAAATTATCGATCATACTGGAAGTCCCGCCTACTAGATGCCATGACGCGTGCCTTGAACCCATGTGAACACGTGCACCAGCTTCCAAGGGTGGAACAGGATTGGTTCCCGGCATGGTGTGGTTCGGCAGAGCAAGTTAAGGAACAGTACTATATGGGCTGTCCCCACCCGCGACCTTGGTGTATCTGTACGTGGAACACCACCCCAAATGGGACAGAGAATGACACAGTGCCTTGGGAAAGTCAGTGTGCAGGGAGACAAACCGTTCCAAGGAGAAGACGCTGATGAGCAATCTTATTGCTATCAGGTCTTGTACAAACAAATCATCAGTCGTCGGGTTGGGAAGGTCATAAGGAATCTCTGCCCCCCAAACCCCCCAGGACCCCTCCTTACCCCTTCCCTTGCTCTGCTTCACCATTCCCCTCGCTTGCCTACGGTTTCTCGACGGCTGCGGTTTTCTTCTTCTGTCTGTCTGTCGTTGGGTCTGTCGATGCGTCTCGCTCCTGTGCTATTGTATGGACCAGTAACTTCTCAATTTGCCCGACAGTCGAAATGTAGTGTTTCTCCGCGTGTACGGTCTGGTAAGTGTATATTACGAGTGGCACGCCAAGTGCCCCAAAGCAATCGACCGTACCCCGACGGGTTGACTATGGTCGACTGCTTGTCACCTCCTTTCCTCGCTTTTCTGTCTGTCTCTAAACTCTGTCTGTCGTGTCCGTATCGTATGTCTGATCCCGGCTCTGGTCTGTTCTTCTGTCTGTCCGCCTGCCGTCATCTAGCTTCGGATGTGTGTATGTTATGTATGTTGTTTGTGTGTGTGTTGTGCGTGTGTTGTGTGTGTGGTTTGGTGGTGTGGGGAGGTGTG
>JADBJO010011559.1:52500-62500 GCA_016801955.1 Conus betulinus | reverse complement strand
GTCACGACCATTAGCAAGAACAGCGGTTTAGTACACCATATAACGAACTAATGTTAAAAACTTTTATCTTTCCAGTCGTTTGGATAACCACGAGTCGTTCAAGTTCATTTTTTTTTTTTTACTTTGTAGAAACATATATAATACACTGTCAACGTTTTGGTATTTAACTGCAAATGAAAAAAGTTGTTGTGTGGATTGGTTGATAAAACTATACACATGTGTCACTTTGAAAACAAACTTGGAGAGGAATGAAAAAAAAAAAATACAGACAAAAAAGATAAGAAAAGAAGGCATTAAAACGGTAGGCAGTTTCAATATAGAGATGCTGACGAATGTCAAAATTAACTGAAAAATGAAACTTTTTAAATACTTCGGAAAAAAAATGACTGAGTCAAAGTGCTATGAGTCTTTAACAAATGCTTATGAAGGAGAGCTTTTAGATGCATGAAAACATAAGATCGTGCCGGTTTTCAAAACTTTTTTTTTTTTATTTATTCTCTTTTATTTGGCATTTGTGAAGAAAAACACACACACACACACACACACACACACACACACACACACACACACAACACACACACACACAGAACTTTTAAAGCCAAGAAGAGAAAAAATAACACAAATGCATTGTTCAACATTATGTCGGAATATGTTGCGTCTTGATGAGTGAAGAGCAAACACTGCAATATACCTGAATACATTTGACAAAGATGTTTCAGCATTAAAGGCCATTTTCATGCATGTCATTTAATGTTTCTGAAAATCGCCGCCACGTTTATATCAAGGCAGTTTGAATGCCAAATGCATGAGAACACCATTATTGTTATTTTGGAATTAGTGTCTATATTTGTGAAAGAACTATTTGCTTTTCATCTTGTATGACTCTTATAAGCGGACTACTCTTACAGCTGATCTGACAATCTATGAGCGAGATACATGCAAGCAGTTGACCCGATTATTTCTGTATCAGTTACTTACATTCTGATCTTCTGTTTTGGTGGGACATTTAAGCAATGTCAGTGATACAACAGCGTTTTTATCACTGTCACAGATAGGTAAGCGAAAAAGTGCTACCAAGGCTTTTTGTTTACTTATACGACTTAAAAGTTGAAATGAGTCATCAGTTTATTTGATTAGAAAGCATGTGTGTATAGTCAGTTCATCTGCTGAGGCGCATCAGGTATGTTACCAAGCAGTAATTGCCTACATTCTTGACATACCTGCCAATCGTGTTGGGCTGCGGGATGAAGAAGACGGCGAAGTCCTGTTTAATGTGGACGAGGACTAGGTACTTCTGACACACACACGTACGTACTCATATTTACACACACTCTATATATATATATATATATATATATATATATATATATATATATATATATATATATATATATATATAGCTGAACGGTTAGGTAGTGCTTGAAACACTAGTGCAAGCTAATATTTCTTCCGTCATTATAGTAACGACTTTGCAAAATTTTGAACTTAAATAACTTTTTAAAAAATGTGGGGGAAGACAATGGGGAACATGATATATATATATATATATATAAAACACCCCTTCACTGGCTGCATGAGGAAACTATCGTAATCCCCTCTTGATGTCAGATCTTGATGTATTGCCTGCTCCAAGGCCTCTCGATCGCTGAATCAGACTTATTACAGAGACGACGCTTATTGGGACTGTGCTCTTGGCATCAAATACAGACACACCACAGTCCATAATTCTGTGGTGTTCTCATCACCAAGGGTTAAAAAAACACAATCCGACAGCACCCCTGAAGCAGCCAGCGAAGTGTAGTAAATGAAACAAAACGAAAGTGTGGAGAGGAAAAAACGTGCAGAAAAAAAAAAAAAAAAAAAAAAAAAACTAAAAACATGATGCAAACAGTATAAAATGTAGGGGGCAATCTTTGAGCCTATGCTTGGGATCCATTCAAGGATGCAAGGGAGATCAAAAGATATGGAACAGTCTGAGTGGTAAGCTCTGCTGTTCAATAACCCAAGCATTGTCAGCAGCTAAGAACTGTGCAGAAGAACCTTTACTTGGATCTCCTAGGAGATGCAGTCTCCCACTGATTGACCAAACAATATAATGCTGAACAATTATGTAGTGGGGAAAAAACAAGTGCAGGCTAACAATTCTTCCGTCATTATAGTAATGATTTGGCAAAGATTTGAACTTTGATAATAAAAAGGAGGGGGTGTGAAGAAGAAGAAAAAATGGGAACATGCAATGAAAAAAAAATTATAAACATGAAAACCCTTCACTAGCTGCATGAGGGAACCATCGTAATCCCTCTTGTAGGCAGATCTATTCATGTTGCCTGCTCCTAGGCCTTTCGTCCACCGGATCGGACTCATCAGGGAGACACGGCTGATTGTGTCTGTGCTCTTGGCGTCAAATATACATATAAACGCGCGCGCGTGTGTGCGCGCGTGTGTGTGTGTGTGTGTGTGTGTGTGTGTGTGTGTGTGTGTGTGTGTGTGTTGTTTTTTCTTTTCTTGTTCTTCTTCTTCTCTCTCCCCCCCCCCCCCCCCCCCCCCCCCCCCCCCCCCCCCTCTTCTGTCTTGTTTTTTTTTGTACTTGTTCTTGTTCTTCTTGTTCTTGTTATTAATCCTGTTCTTCTGCAAGGGAGATCAAAAAATAAACACAAAGACGGACAAAAAAAACAGTTACAAATAGCCTCGATTTAATTCGATGAATTGATCTCCCTTGCATCCTTGGGTGGATCTTCAGGCGTAAGCTCAAAGATCGTTCCCTAGATTTTATACTGTTTGCATAATGTCTTCAGTTTTTCTGCAACTTTTTTCCTTCACACGCTTTCGTTTTTTATAATATATTTCTTAATCTGATGTTCCATTTTTTCTTCATCTTCACCCCCACCCCCACCCCCACCCCCCCGTTCAAATCTTTGCCAAGTCATTACTGTGATGGCAGAGGGATTTTGGCCTGCGCTTGTTTCCCACATTATTAGATTGTTCGTCTTTGTATTTGTCTGACCTTATTCAAGTTAAAAAAAAGCTGTGCCAGTCTTGAATAAAAGTTACTCTGTGTGAGGTTTTCTTATGGGAGCAACAGTTATCCTACTTGTTTATGTTTATGGTTTACTGTTCCCTGCCTCATTTCATTTTCAATTTCATTTGAGTTAATCGAGGCTATTTGTAATTGTTTCTTTCTCCGTCTTTGTGTTTATATATTTTGATCTCCCTTGCATTCTTGGGTGGATCTTCAGGCGTAAGCTCAAAGATTGTCCCCTACATTCTAGACTGTTTGCATAATGTCTTTATTTTTCAGCAACTTTTTTTCCTCCCCACACTTTCGTTTTTATAATATATTTTCTTAATTTCATGTTCCAATTTTCTTCATCTTCAACCCCCACCCCCCCCATGTCCAAATCTTTGCCAAGTCATTAATGTGATGACAGAGGGGTTGTTGGCCTGTGCTTGTTTTCCCGCACTACTACTGCTACCAGTGACGTTTAGCATTTTTTTGATGGGTTGAGGCAGACAGAGAGAATTACTTAGCGCCACTGTCAGTTTAGTAAAGTGTCATAGGGGACAATGTACCAATGGGGGGGGGGGGGGGGGGGGGGGGGGGGGGGGGGGGGTGGAGGGGGGTGTTTCTGTCATTCGCTAATCTTGTTATGCTTTCCCATGTTAAATTCTTTACTTGCATTACGTTTGCTGGATTAGTTGTTAATTGTACGGATAACCGATCTTTCAAAAATGGATCACGCCACAAAGCTGATTTCAGCATTATATCCGCGGTCTGTGTTTTGTAACATAACTTGTGCCAACAGGGGCGGATCCGTGGAGTCCCAGAATTTCACACCCACCCACCCTCCCCTCCCAAAATCTTCCTAAATTGAATTTAGGTCAGACATATCAGCTTAGAATCTAAGTTCAGATTGCTCCACATGCTCAAATTGGTTTTTTTTTTTTGAAGGTGGAAAGACAGTTGCCAGAATCTCCTACCACGTACACAGCACTGTGTGCCGTTTATTTCCTAAAACATCCTCACATCCTCCCCTCCCCCCCTCCCCCTCATCTCAAAAACGTCATTTGTGCCTGTGCGTTCTGCAAAGTGTGCCTACCTTTCTCAGTGACTTACTCTCGACATTGAAGACGTGGGAATGGAACAGGTCTTTCTGATCGACAGGAAGACGAAATTTTGTATGCTATAAATGAGGTTCATTCCTGATTTACCGACAGTCAGTGAACAGCTAGACTGGTTGAACACCATACAAACTCACCACATATTTTACACTAAGGTCGAAACCATTCCTTTGATTGTATTCTGCTGGAGAATCGTCGAATGAGGATAGAGATGACTTGTTCAAAAAAGGAGTCATTCGGGAATCTTATAATTTACTATATGCTCCCTCCGTTATGATTCTGGAGATGAGAGCCATTTATGTATGGATTAGTGGAAGCTGAACAAGCTGACCATTTGCGTTCCAGAATCCATACCAATGGCCGGAGAGTTGTTCCAAATGAAGATTGACAATAATTACTTCCCCTAACTTGATCTCTCTATTCATTTTGTTTTTTGAAGCCCATGCAAACATCCAGGTCACGCCTCGGATGCGTGCGTGCGTGCGCGCGCGCGCGCTGCTTGTGTGTGTGTGTGTGTGTGTGTGTGTGTGTGTGTGTGTGTGTGTGTGTGTGTGTGTGTGTGTGTGTGTATGCAGGAGCGCAGGAGCGCGTTCCTCCACCCTTCCCATTCTCTCTCTCTCTCTCTCTCTCTCTCTCTCTCTCTCTCTCTCTCTCTCTCTCTCTCTCTCTCTCTCTCTCTCTCTCTCTTTCTAGCTCACTCTGGTTTTAGCTCACTCTGGTGCTTTCGTGAGTGTGCGTGAGCACAAGCGTGCGCGCACGCACGCGCACGCGCTCGTGTGTGTGTGTGTGTGTGTGTGTGTGTGTGTGTGTGTGTGTGTGTGTGTGTGTGTGTGTGCGCGCAGACTTGTTTTATGACAAATATTTACATTATTTATGAATATCAATGTACATGGGATATACAACTCGCTCACATGGCCTCATTGCCAACAATGCAAGTGATTTGTTAATTTGATGTACCTTGTATGTCAATACTTGACATTTTGAACTTTTCTGGACATATCAAACTAAGGAACTGCATGCCCTGCCCACCCCCAACCCCTCCCCCCCACCTCTCTGTCATGAAAGATTCAATCGACTAACACACACACACACACACACACACACACACACACACACACACACACACACACACACACACACACACACACACGCGCGCGCGCGCGTGCGCGCGCGCGCGCGTGCACACACACACACACACACACACACACACACACACACACACACACACGCACACACACACACGCGCGCGCACACACACACACGTATTGACGAATGGTTAGTCGATTGAATCTTTCATGAGAGAGAGAGAGAGAGAGAGAGAGAGAGAGAGAGAGAGAGAGAGAGAGAGAGAGAGAGAGAGAGAGAGAGAGAGAGAGTAACCAGATGACTTTTCAGCATGCCATAAAACACACTTATTTTCCAATCGTTTAGATGAAAGTGAGTGGTAACAGATGGTTTTGCTTTTACTTCTTAGAAACACACATGATAGATTATCAATGTTTTGGTGTGTAGCTGGAAATTGGACACAAAATAGAAAGTTATTGTGGGACACGACTTTACAGCTATATACACCTATCAGTTTGAAAAGTTAACACGAAGAAAAACAAAAGGAATTCTACAAAAAAAAGGGGAAAATACAGATTTGAGGGCATTTTTACATTTTATAAATAGGAAACTTCAATTTCTAGTTAGGAAAAGGTGTTACGACATCCCCTTTTCTGCCAGAGAGGTTGTTCAAAGAGAAGTTGGCATCATGTTGGAACTCGGTATTATTGAGCCTTCAGATAGTCCCTATGCCTTGACAGTTGTGTTAGTCAGGAAGAAAGATGGTACATGTCATTTTTGTATCGATTTTCGATCTTTGAATAAGATTGCCGTCTTCGATGCTGAGCCCATTCCTGACATTGAAAATCTGTTTGTAACGTTAGCTGACGCTCAGATTTTTTTTTTTTTTTTAAATAACAAAGATAGATCTTGTAAAGGGATATTGGTAGATCGTTGTTAAGCCCGCGGATCGACCGAAGACGGCTTTTACAACGCCTATGGGTATTTTTTTCAGTTTCTTAGGGTGCCTTTTGTTCTTGTGTCGGCACCTGCAGCTTTCGCACGCATGATGCGTATGCTGACTCTGGATCAGTTCTCTGCTGTCAATTTCTTTGACGATGCTCTTGTGCATAGTGCATCATGGGATGCACATCTTCGTCATGTGAAGGGGATCCTTTCATGTTCGAGGTCTTTCAGCCTCACAGCTCGTCCCTCGAAGATCGAGGCAGGCTTCCATTCTCTGGAATTTCTCGGCCATATCGTTGGAGGTGCTTCTATGCGCCCTGAGCAGGAATAGATCGATAAGATATTGAAAATATCCACTCCTGCTACCAGAAAGCAAGTAAGATCTTTGGTCTACTTAGCTTTTACAGGAGATATGTTCCCAGTTTTTTTTTTCCACTTTGAGTGAAGCACTTTCTGACTTAATCAAAGATGTTGGTCGTGCTGGAAGATCCATTTCTTGGACCCGTGAGTGTGCTGAATCCTTACAGAGTATTCGGAGTATTTTGTCGTCTGCAGCTGTGTTACTGTTACCTAGGTAAGGTAAGCCCTGTGTTCTCAGAACTGATGCTAGTTCTGTGGGGCAAGGTGCTGTATTGTTTCAGGAGAATGATGATGTTCTTCTTTGTTTGTGAGTCGGAAGCTGTTAGATCGTGAGAAGGCATACAGTAAACATCGAGCGAGAATGTTTAGCCATTGTCTGGGCTGTACAGAAGTTCGTTCGATTCCTTCGGGGAGTCAGGTTTATCCTGAAAACGGATCATCGCTCTATGACGTATATTCGAACGTCAAATTTCAAGAATTCCAGAACTATGAGGTGGGCATTGTCTTTGCAGGAATTCTCGTTCGAAGTGAAACCATTTCCAGGATCATCGAATGTCCTCGCTGATCTGTTCTCACACTTTCGTGAAAACATTTGGTTTCTTAAAAAATGACTATGTTTTTTTATGTGTTCCAGCTTGTTGATGTCTTTTTCATGTGTGCTTTCTGGACTTTTGCTTCCTATGGCTGTTTATTTCATCTTGGTAAAAAAAACAATTTGGACATTGTTATTTTATTCTATTTTATTTTATTTTTTTTTTTTTTTTTATTTTTTTATTTTTTTTTTTTTTGAGGAGGGGGGGTATTGTGCTGAACCGTTTTTTGTCCGGTCACAATTTTTACAACCGCGTTTGGCGGAACATGTTCACCCGAAAACCGGTTGGTTAGTTTACGTGGCAGCTTCTCACCTGCACTCTGTATAAGCCAGGTGAGCTGAAACGGTCGGGCAGTCTCTGCAGCAATTCCGGCAGTGCAGCATTCCAGTGGCTGAAGAGGGACTGCGGACAAGTTTCTGTGGCAGCCAGGTATTCCATTATTAGTAATTGGAAGTCTCAAACCGAAATCATTTTCCTCTCCTATAGGCGACTGTCACTTTCTCAGCGCCTAGTCAAGGTCTTTAAAAATATTATTTGTTGTTCTTTGATACATCTTTTTGAATTGATAGGGTGACAGGAGGAAATCGGTTTTTAGAAAGCGTGTTTATCTGCCTCTGAATTAAAAGACCAAAAAAAAAATGTTGTTGATAAGTGATCGTAAAAAGAGGTGGCTTAGCTAGTCCATTGCTTTATGACTAAAAAGTGTTGTTTATCCTTTTCGCTAAAGTTTTATAATGATGCAGAAGTCTTCTTTATCCTTTTGGCTAATGTATTATAATGATGCAAATAACAGTAAGCTCCAGAAGTGAGTGATGGAAACTATCGTGTGTTAACGGTTGGAAGATCTATTCTGAATTCTGTTGTGGGGAAGCCCGACGGAAATCCTTCCGATGTCTTCTGAATTTTGATGTGGGAAGATAAACGGAAATCGTTTTGATATGTATCTAAACCATCCTTTGATATGTATAATGAATATTCATCTGTTGAGAAACAGGAATGTACGGAAATCGTTTTGATATGTATTCAAACCATCCTTTGATATGTATAATGAACATCCATCTGCTGATAAAGAAGAATGTACGGAAAATCGTTTCGATATATATATTTAAGGGCTGATTCTGTTTTTAATGAATATTTTTGTCTTGATAAAAAGGATGAACGGAAATCAGTCTTTGAAACGTAGTGATTATGTGAAATGATAAAAACATTCATGTCTTGATGAAAGACATGAACGGAAATCATTTCTTATACGCAATGATTGTAGTATTCTTAGTACATTGTAAAAAAGGTTTATGTGGAAATCCCCCCCCCCCCCCCCCCCCCCCCCCCCCCCCCCCCCCCCCCCCCCCGAAATGTGCAAAAACGTGGTTTAAAAAATCATAGAATGTTCTATTGTAATATTGTAATGAAACTTTGTAGATTTTTCGCTATGAGTATTTTTTTCCAATTTCTGGTGAAATTTAAAGTACTGTAAGTTATAATAAGAATAATAACCTTGATGAATAATAGCCATGTTGTAGACTAGATCATCAAGTAGGTAGTCATCAGTTCCCCCATGTGAAGTCGTAGCCCTGGTGTGACCAGGAACTGGCTGCCACTTCTACCGGGTCTGGGGCGTAGCTGTCTCCACCCTGCTGGGATGTGGAGGGATCGATTTGGAGATCGACAGTGACCCGTTGTGCCAGCTGTGCCAGAGCAGCCGCTTCTGCTGGGCCAGAGCCGCCGCTCTTGAGGTGTTAGAACCAGCGACATGCTGTGCCAGTTGCACCAGAGCCGTGGCTCTTAAATGCTGTACCAGGGCCGTCGCTCTCCTGTGGTGTTAGAACCAACGATCTGGTGTGCCAGATCCGCAGCTCGTGTGTGGTCTTAGAACCAACGATTTGCTGTGTTGTAGCCACTGCTCCTATTTGTGTTAGAGCCGCAGCTCTCGTGTGTTGGAGCCGTGGCTCCTGTGTTGGACAGAGCCGTCACTCCGATACAGTGTTGGACTCTGCGAGCTGCTCCTCCTGAGGGTGCGAGACCCAGGAGAAGACTTTTCTTCATCGCTCCTTGCAAGCGACTGGTGACGTCCGAGGAACTGTCATATTGGGCCGGACGGACCTACAGTAGAGATAGAATTATCTATATATGCCTCTGTAGAGTGTACACCTAGAGCTAAGGCGTACGTTTAAATTCTACTCTCTTGATGGTATTAATGTGATTTGTGTATGTGTGTGTTGATGGCTCAGGAAGCATAAAGCAAAAAAAAAAAAAAACCGTTGAATTGAGACTTGTTGCCAGGCTGTCTAGGCTTCGGTTGATATATATTCGGTATATATATATATATATATATATATATATATATATATATATATATATATATATATATATATATATATATATATATATATATATATATATATATATATATATATATATATATATATACGTGTGTGTGTGTGTGTGTGTGTGTGTGTGTGTGTGTGTGTGTGTGTGTGAGTGTGTGTGAAGTGAACCCGTATACGCAATCAAATTTCTGAGGGTGAGAGTAAGAGAAACAGACACACGCACCGACGCCTCCGTAACAGTGTGTGTGTGTGTGTGTGTGTGTGTGTGTGTGTGTGTGTGTGTGTGTGCGCGCGCGCGCGTGTTGTTTTAGTGTATAATGTGGGTGGGTGTTTGTGTGAATGCGCGCACGCTCGCGCATATACGATCTGCAAAATAGAAGAAATCCTTAGGCACTCTATGGTTAAAAAAAATAACGGAAAGGAATCTTAGTCTGTTTTAATCAGTTTTTAATGAAGGGTTAAAAGTAATTGAAAATGTGAGTGCGTTCCACATTAGTTAGGGGCAGAAAAACTACTCCTGTACACATAGAAGGACAACAACAATAACAACAACAACAACAACAACAACAACAACAGCAGCAGCAGCAGCAG
>JADBJO010011559.1:30000-37500 GCA_016801955.1 Conus betulinus | reverse complement strand
TTTTATGTAAATTTTCATTGTGACAGTTCCAGTACTTGTGGTCAGATCTGGCTGTAGTGAGAATATTCCTTCTCAGACTTTGAGGTATCTAAGCATTTTTACTTACTTGGTGGTGTACCAATCTGATCGTTCGGCATCAAATTCTGACTTGTTGGGCTGTGCTGGTTACTAGCTGGATTCTTAGTTTGCTATGTTTACATGATCCATGGCAATGGTTGGTAAATCAAAGCAGGACATTTCACCTGTGGCACCGACACACTCCACGCCTCTAAGACGCCAAGATGGTTGTCCTAGAAGAGGGAAGGGTAGAGATAGCTCGTTCAGTGAAGGGTCAAAGAGCAAGGAGGGCATAGTCGGCTACAGGACGGCTCTCAGCAAGAGTCGACCCAGCCCTGTACACCGCTGCCATGTTTCTTCACTTTCTGCAGGCTAAGCAGGAAAGGATGACCGTCGGTGGATGAACGAGAAGAAAGGGGAAGAACATCGGAGACAGGATTAGCAGCAGCATTGGCAGCTATGATGGATAGAGAGAGAGAGACATGATCGAGAAGAAGAGAGGCGAAGAGAAGATATGAATGAAATGAAAGAAAGAGAAAAACGTGAGAAAGCAGAACGTAAGAAGAAGAAAAAAGATAGATAGAAGGGCTAGAGCAAAACCCCCTGGATGATAAAGACAAGGTTGAGGAATATCTGGATCAGTTTGAGAGGACTTCCGCATTTTAAGGATGGGCAAGGGAAACCTGTCCAAGTCGGCTTCTGCCATATTCATGTGGCACTGTGAGGCATGTGTTCTTTGCATTGCGCGTAGAGGAATAGAACGACTATTATCAGCTATGGGCGGCGTTATTAAAGAGGTTTGGTCTTACAGCAGAAGGCAATCGCAGAAGGTTTCAGGATGCTTGGAAGGAGTCTAGCGAGTCGTTCACTAAGTTTGTAGTGAGGCTGAAGAGCTATATCCGGAGTGGATATGCCTCTGTGGCAAAACATTGAGAATAAAAATCTCAAGGACCTGATTGTCAGTGAGCAGCCGATGGAAAGTTTGTCAGTAGATATCGCTATTAGGGTTAAAGAGCGTCACCCTAAGAATGTTCTTGAAGCAGCTGAAGTGAAGGCAAAGAAGTCAACCAAGTAGCCGCAGCCACGTAATGATGATAGTTGGGGTACTCAGAGCAATGACATTGTTCATGACCGCAGTTCGAAAAATTCTGAGTCAAAAGTCTCACTGAAAGAGAGGCAAAGGAAAAGGGACTTTGCTTTAAGTGCCAAAAGAGCCAGAGCACATGACGCAAGACTGTAAGCAGGCAGCCACAGATGTAAGCTGGCCCGACAAAGTAGAAAGGAAGAAGATCCCATCATTGTGCAAGCCATGCAGCCAGAAGAAGTTTGAGCCCCACTGTACTGTGACCGTGAATGGAGTTGAGGTAAAGGCAAATTCGTTGATTGTGGGCAGGAAACTCATTCCTCCAGAAAGCTTTGCCGAGAAGACAAAACCTGTCACCCCTTGCATCGGCAGGACACCAGGTTCTTTGTGACACAGCCTACGTTACACTATCTTCGCCATTTTTCAGTGGCCGAGTGTGTGGCAATTGTGTTGGATGACCCATTAGTTCATGTCATTGTAGGGAACTATATGGAAACTGAATCTGGCAAGAAACATGCTGTGCCTGTGTATGGCACTGAGACAGATGCTGTTGAGACCGACATTGCAGCAGTTGAAACCTGTGCTCAAGCCTGGATGAAGGGAATAAGAGAGTTCCCACTGCCAGCACCAAGGCTGTTGATTGGGGATGTGGGCCCGGCTGAAGTAGGTCGCAAGCAGCAGTCGGATTCAACCTTGAAGAAGGTCTCTGAGAACATCACATCAGGTGAAAGGTTTAAGGTCAAGGATGGTACAAAGTACATTGAAGAAGAAGAAGGGGATAATTTAACGAGTTAACTCTGAACCCACAGGGTCATATAGTCAGCTGGTAATGCCCAAACCTCTCTGCAATGTAGTTCTACGCGTTGCTCATGATACAGCCATGTGTGGGCACTCGGGTGCTAAGAAAACTAGGGAGAGGACATGGAAGTCATTCTAGTCGCCGAGCATGTGTTCTGACATTTGAAGATGTTTGTGCTTCCTGTGATGTCTGTCAAAGAGCCACAACTAAGCAGACTGCATGCAGCGTTCCACTGGAAAGGATGCCCATTACAGATGAACCCTTTCAGCGAATTGCTGTTGCTCTTGGCCCCATCTCTCCACACATCTGACAGGGGCTACCGCTTTATACTTGCCATGGTCAATTATGCGACACAATATCCCGAGGCCACTCCCCTGAAGAACATTGAGACAAAGACTGCTGCAGAGGCTTTATTTGAGATGTGGTCGAGGCTAGGGATTCCTGTTAAGTGTTGTCAGATCAAGGGACCCAGTGGGTAGTGTCATGGAGGAGGTCCAGCATCTTCTGTCTGTTCGTGGCATGACTACGACGCTCTAACACCCAAAGTGTAATGGACTGGCAGAAAAGTTCAATTCTACACTGAATCAATTGCTCAGGAAGCTCTGCCTAGAAAAGCCAAAGGTCTGGGATAGGTACATTCCAGCCATCCTCTTTGCCTACAGAGAGGTTCCCCAAGAGTCAACAGGGTTCTCCCCATTCGAGCTTCTCTTTGGGCGAACGGTCAGGGGGCCTTTCCAGGTCCTGAGGCAGCTGTGGACAAAAGACTTGGAATAGAGGAGATCATGACAACTTCTAAGTATGTGGTTGATCTACAGAGCAGGAGATCCAAGAAACTGTGAGATCGTTCAAAGGAGTCTGGAGGAAGCATCAACCAGGCATAAGAACGTCTCCGACCAGAAAGCAACCCAGAGGAAACTGGATGTAAGGGAACGCGTCCTTGTGCTTTTTCCAGAGAAAACATCTACATCCTTATATACTGTATATGGATGGTGCAAACATATGAATTGCATATGGAGTTTTGCTCTTTCAGTTTCAGTCGTCGTCTTTTCATTTAATACTCCACAGTATTGTATTCAGCAAATCACTTTCCAACCTTCTTACATTCCCATTTGCTCCTCCCACATTAAGACTTATTTTCTTGGTACATGTATACTGTTTGCCATTTTTGATTGCGCTTTCACCGAGGGCACGGTCCAGACAGCTTACGGAACCCCCATCCACTATTTCAGAAATGTGTTAGACACACTCCAGAATGTATGTATTGGATGAGAGCCCCTAAAGCCCTCCAGACCGTACTCAGCGTGCACACAGATTCATAGATTTCTTATAGAGACAGTAGGTAAGACATAGAGTTGCCCCCGTCCTTCAATTAGGAAGAAAGAGGGAACTCATATCAACAAATTAGACCTGGTGTGTTTTCATGATTAGAGCAGTAACAATAACATCAGTAACAATTGTTGAGCCCAGATATTATATAAGATTCTGACATAAAGAAAAAATAGTAGTATTAATAAATAGTAAAGATGCTAATTAAAAAGATAAATAAATAAATTATCAATTAATTAAATTTAACAAAGTACCAGTACTAGTTATACATAGTAGTAACAATTTGTCATGAGCCTTACCCCTGTGTTAGTCAGAACTTCAAGAAGAGTACTAATACTAAATAGAGACTGTGAAGTGGTCATGAAGATGACAAACATGACAAACCCACACGCACTCAGCAGTACCCACTGCCATGTGCTATAAGGGAAATCATCAAGAAAGAAATTGAAAGTATGTTGAAAATTGGTGTCATTGAAAGAGCTGCTTCGCCATACTCATCAGGAAAAGGGAAAACAAAATTCGGTTCTGCATTGATTTTCGAAAGTTAACAAGAGTGTTGTCTTTGAAGCAGAGCCGATGCCGGATACTGGCTTCTTGTTTGCCATGATTGGAAACGCAAGATACCTCAGTAAACTTGACCTTGCCACAGGGTACTGGAAGGTCTGCTTGAAAGCAGAAGATCGTCCCAAAACAGCCTTTACGACCCCTGAAGGATAATTTCAATGGTGGGTCATACCTTTTGGATTGAAAACATCGGGAGTCATATTAGCCGTCTTATTAGGGAGCTTCTGCAGCCCCTAGGAAGACAAGAAATACAAAACTTAATGGACGATGTGATTATTGCATCAAAGGACTGCACAGCACACTTCAAAGCTCTTTGAAGTCTGTTTGAAAGGCTCAGGGAGGTCCAGCTGGCAGCAAGCCTTTCCAAGTGTTTCCTGGGTTTCAAGGAGTTGGAGTTCATAGGCCATTGACTTGGGAATGGCAAGATGTGGCCTGTCCTAGAGAAAGTCCAGAAGATCCGAGATGCCCCTCAGCCTACCACCAAAAGGGAACTTCGTGCATTTCTGGGGCTGACTGGGTTTTATCGGCTCTATGTGCCGAATTTCTCGCTGATTGCCTTGCCACTGACTGAACTGACCAAAGGCCAGAAGATAAACAAGATTGACTGGACCAAATCATGTGAAGCAGCTTTCCAAACCCTGAAGGCCCAGCTTTGCACCATCCCATTGTCTGCCTGCTGAGGATGGATTTGTCGTATGTACTGAGGACTGATGCTTGCGACAAGGGATTGGGAGCAGTCCTCTTGCAGGACCAGTGATATGGGCTCCAGCTGGTTACTTACGCAAGCAGAAAACTGAAGGGAGCTGAGCTGGACTACTCAGTGATTGAGAAAGAGTGCCTGGGCATCATCTGGGGTGTCGAAAAGTTCATCCATACTTGTGTGGGGCGATTTTCACTCCGAAAACCGATCACCAGCCACTACAGCACTTGGATCGGGCAAAGATCGCCAGTAGTCGACTGATAGGATGGGCTCTGAGGCTTCAAAAGTATTCGTTCAATGTCAGAGTCATACCCGCAGACTACCTCAGTAGAATTCTTTAAGAACGAGTGCGACTTGGGGACTAAGGAGACTATGCCACTAAATGTGAATGACAAACCCAAGGCGGCCATCGGTGGTTAAGAGAGACAGATCAAACTGCAGAAAGCCAACCACATTCTTGATAAATAAGCCATTCCGAAGAAACATAGAGGTGTTCGTTTCGGGATCTTCAAGAACGTACACGTTAACCAAGGTAACCCCCTGTGGCAGGTGCCGGTATCGTCCACACTACATCGTTCTGTCATGGAGCTAGCACACACCTTTATTATAGTAGGTCTGATAGGCACACAGAAAACTGAAACAAAAGATTAGGTGGCTTCCTACTGGCTAGGTCTTCAAAAGGACAATACCTATCTCCTATCACCTGTCACCTATCCCGGAGTCTTGAAGAGTTGAGGCGCATAATTTGCAGCCAGTGTCCTCCACTCCTCCCAGTTCTCAGACACTCTTAGGCGTGCGGCCAGTCCATTCAGTGATGTTGTCCTCCCATCTCTTTCTCTTTTTTCCTCTCTTTCTGCCTCATTGCACGGTTCCTTGTAGAATGGTTTCGGAAAGTGCTGTTGGTCTTCATACATAACCATACCATCTCATTTTCCTTCTTTTATCTGCGGTCAACAGGTCTTCGTATGCTCTAATGACTTGCCTTACTCTGATCTGGACCTCCAAGCTGATATTGTGGTCTTTGTATGAGATGCCTATGATCTTGCAGAAGCATCTCATCTTTAATGCCTGAATCCTTCTCTCAAGTTCAGCTGTCAGAGTCCACGTCTCAAAGCCATGGAGAACTATGACAATAACCAGAGAGCGCATCAGTCTGGTCTTCAAACCGATTGTGATGTTTCTGTCATTCCAGATGGGTCTTAGTCGGGCTAGCGCTGCTGTCGTTTGCGCAGGTCTGGGGAGCACCTTACGTTTTTATCCCTCATTTGAAACAGTTGTCCCAAGGCCTTGAAGTCCTGAACTGTCTCTAGTTCCCCTCTCCCTTGACAGCGATGGTAGCTAGGACAAAAAAACTAGAGTCCGAACTGTCTCTAGTTCCCCTCTCCCTTTGACAGCGATGGTAGCTAGGACAAAAAAACTAGAGTCCGAACTGTCTCTAGTTCCCCTCTCCCTTTGACAGCGATGGTAGCTAGGACACAAAACTAGAGACAGCTCAGAACTTCAAGGACGTTACACGATTCAACAAATCTTGTGATGTAGGTCAGAAGACATTGCCTGGAGAGAAAGTTCACGAGGCACTTACACAAACGGTGTTTCTTGTAGATTTGCCTTGCGAACGAATGGCAATTGATCGTATTAGTCCTCTTCATCTCATGGTTGTTATGCAGGTATTCAGCAGTTGTGGATTAAGCCTTGAGGTATCCCGAAGCTGTTCGTCTATTGAAGATTGATGCGGAGACTGTAGCTGAGGCGCTCGCAGACATGTTCATCAGACAAGGAATCCCTGAAGAGACACTAAATGATTTGGGTACCTAATTTGTGACAAACTGCATGAAAGAGACGATAGAGCCACTCAATGTTCATCATGTCAAGTCTGTCTATTATCTAGTGTGCAACTGGTTGAAAAAAGTCAAGGGGACATTGAAATGAATACAGAAGAAGTAGTGCAGTAAATTGCCGAAGCAGTGGCACAAATGTAGCGATGTTCTGTCTACTGTGATATTTTTGCAGGACTTCACAAGGTTTTCTTCCCTTCGAATGTTTTGTATGGCAGGACCATGAGACTTATTCAGATCTTGAAAAGAACTTTGGGCAAGAAGGTGGATCAGTCAGAAGCTCAAGGAAAAAAAAAAAACACTCACTCGCCAGACATTAATTTGGGATGGCCCAGAAAGAGTGGAAGTTTTAGAATGATGAAGAAGTGCTGTTGTTCCTGTCTATATAAAACATCAAATTGTCGATGCATTTAATGCAGTAGAAAGATCTTTCGTTGTTGATGAGGTTTTTGGACTGAATGAACCCAGAATAGTAGTGAGTGAGAAACTGAAGGCGTTCCACAAAAAAGCTGCTTCAGAAACACATTGAGAGGGAGAAAGAAAAAAAAATCAACGAACGAACCAAAGACAATACTGCAGTCACGTACGAAGAGAACCTGATCCCTGTAGAAGATTCGTGTGACACCCGAGGAGAAAGTGAAGAATAGGTGAATTTGAGGAATTTGGAGAATCCATAGGGACACGGATGGGTACGAAACTTTGTGATCAACATGAAGCAGAAATCTGAAATTTTGTCCACTGATCTACCGACATTCAGAGAACTAGCACACAAGTTGACCACCATGCAAACTCACTGCATCTGTGACAAGGAGGTTGACCTTTTCTTTCCCAATTATGCTTTCTGCCGGTGAGACTTTGACTATAGGATACATTTGACATAGTGAAGATGGGAGTTATTCAACAGTGTTGTGAGTCATTGTGTGTTGCCCCTGTTGTGATTGTGAAGAAGAGAGACCGTACATGTGTGGGCTGCTGGAAACTAAGCAAGCTGACAGTGGTTGACTCAGAATCCCTGCTTATGGCAATAGAGTTGTTAAAAAACCTGACTGGGGTAGATATGTCCGCGAAATGGGGCCTTGGCACTAAGTAATTTACGTGACTGTGCGATCATCCGTCTGCCTATTCTCTGTAAACT